>PVJA010022011.1:0-34817 GCA_004027025.1 Myocastor coypus
CTTTTTTTTTTTTTTTTTTTTTTTTGTCTTTTTGAGACAGGGTCTCACTGTACAGTTCAGGCTGGCCTTGAGCTTAGTTTTGTAGCCCAGGCTGGTCTCGAACTCTCACCAATCCTCCTGCCTCAGCCTCCTGAGTGCTGGGATTAAAGGTGTGCGCCACCACGCCCGGCTCTGATACATATGCTTCTAATAAAGGAGTTTTAGGAAAGGACATAGGCATGATGTGGTGTCTGTGTGGAAACTGCATTGGGCCAGGAGTCAGACAGGTTGCCATCAGGCCAGGTAAGCCGTGACACCCTGGGCAAGAACAATGAAGACTGAAGATGGTGTGGACTCCTGTGATGTTATGGGAAGGCGTAGTTCTGAGTTAATAAGGGATTTATGGGAAAGAAAGGAATGGAGGATGATTTCAGTGTCCAGCTTAGAAACGGAAAACCAAGCAGATCAGCCTGCAGTGGATTTCTGTTTCGGATAACATGTATCTTACTGGCCTCCTGGGACATTTCTTCATTTATGCGGCAAAATAGTATTCTTGCAGGATTTTCTTGTGAGACAGTGGGAAATGAGGCAGCAGATCTAGATATTACCTAGGAAGGCTCTATGTTCATTCATTTACTTGGGCTTTTATTTTAGCTGTCAACCCTAGGGCCTGGGCAAGCGCTCTACCACTCACCTACATCCCCAGAACCCTAAGGCTCTGAAGTTATTAATACTCTGACCTCATCCAAGGTTTGGCTTCTCTGAGCCTCGCCTATAAAAGGAAGGAGATACTGACCCACCTCCTAGGGTTGCTCTAGGGGAGCCCCATGCTGAGGGTCCCTAAGTGTGCATTCTTCCTTGCCCTTCTGTGTGTAGGGCCTAGAAAAGCAGAACTTGTTGGAGGGCTTTGGGGGTTATCCTGACACTTTATCTGTGCCCTCTCATCAGACTTTTGAGACTGGAAATTACGCGGATGATGGAAAGACACTGCTGCAGAAAGATATTGCACTGGGCTCAGGGGCAGTCATTCATCGCTGATGTAATGCACTGAGTGTACGAATACAGTAGTAGATAAGATATATTTCTGGTATATTACATGTATGTATGTATGCTTGTGTATGAATGTCATGGGTGAAATAATACATAGTGTCTATGTTGTGCATGTGACATCTCAGTGCGTTACTGAGCCTATCATGTCCTCTCGCCTGCTGCTCCCCACCCAGTGGGGCAGGACCACAGAGAGGCCTGCAGTAGGCTTCTTTCTGTTCACATCACCTGGAGGCTTTCTGTGCTATTGTCTGTAACTGAACAGGCTCATGCTTTGCAGTTACTGTTCTCACTGCATTTTTAATGTGGTGCTCTGTTCTGCCTTTCCTCAGCCCTCTGATCTTCTTTATCTTCCACGTGGCTGCTAAAGAGTCACTTCCCATCCCCAGAAAACCACGGCTCCACAGAGGCTTACTCCTAGGTGAGGTATGAACAATGAACTCCCCTCCTATGAGGCTCTGGGTCCCAAGGCTGGAGCTGAGCTTTGTTACCTCTGTTTGCTTGGCAGAGTCCCCAAGAAGCGATACCATTGCAAGTATCCAGCGTATAAGCTCGGAAGCCCTGGCGGGTCCCTTCTCCTCCTGTTCTCAGTGTCTTTATCTATAACATGGGTCTATTAAGATCTACTTCACTGGCTGGTTCATGAATATTGTTAAATAATAATGGATGTAAACTTTTTAATTATGGCAAGATACAAATGAAAGAAATACTTATGCATTTGTAGAAAAGATTAGAAAACCATAACTAAGCCAAAGAGACAACAACCTTGCTGATGATTTGCAAGTCATAAGTAGAGCAGTGGTAAGGCCATCCTGCCCTGAAGAGGACATTTGTGCACATTTGGTGACACTTTCGGTCGACCCACTTGGAGGAGTGCTGAAGTATCCAGCACATTGAAGCCATGGGCATGGCTAAATGTCCTACAACATCCAAGATGAGCATGCGCCATAGAGAAATATCCGGCTCCAAACGGAGAAGCATGTAGCCTGAAGAGCCCCAAGATAGACTGATTTAAGAAGTGAAGGCCTTTCGATTCAGAGCTGCCTAGATTCTAATTTTCCTCCTTGAGTCAGTGACCTTGGGCAAGTGAGTCTGTCCATCCTAGCCTCGGTTTCCTCCTCTGCA
Organism: Myocastor coypus; assembly: GCA_004027025.1. Taxonomy (NCBI): domain Eukaryota; kingdom Metazoa; phylum Chordata; class Mammalia; order Rodentia; family Myocastoridae; genus Myocastor; species Myocastor coypus. The sequence continues at coordinate 2,152 of PVJA010022011.1, forward strand.
AAATGAAGCCTCCTCGGCGATGCTGCATGCTGTCAGCCGCGCCTGGCATCGCTGACGAGAGGTGCCAGTAGGCGCCCTGCGCACAGCTTGCGCTATATGCAGATACCATTCATCTCCCAGAACCTCCCTCTCCAGGAGTTCACAGCCATCTCCTTGAAAGCGTCTCACATTTCATCTAGCGCTATTCACAAGCAGCAACATCCCTGGATGCCAGAAGGCAGCGTCTGGCTGCTTGAAATTAAATTTACAATAGAAGCTGATCAGATTCTTCTCCTAATGGATCAGGGTGGGAAATGAGGGTAGGAGCGGGTCCTGAAGACTGGAGAGCCTGTAGGAGTTTGGAAATTAGCAAGAGAAGAACAAAGAGCCTTCCAGATAATGCAGTGTCAGCCCTGCCTGGATGGATTACTGAAACAATCCCCCTGTCTCTGCTTTTGCACAATTAGATGGACTTGCGGTGCTGGCAAGCGTCCCATTGCATTGCAGTTGAATGTGGAATGAAGTTTTCTAATGGAACACAACCAAGGATAATCTATGGCGCTGCTGCTAATAAATGGCACCGCTGTGTACCGGAGGGCTGCTAGGGAGCCCATGATGACTGCGCCAGTTAAGCGCGGCTAAGCATCCCTTAATTTAGACATTTGGGTTCAAGTGATGGGAGGCTCAACAACTTGTTCCCTCCGTTACTGGCAATACACATCCTGTCACCAGCCTAGGGTGCAATGGCGCTTCAGTCATTTGGAGCTAGCTGCAGATTTCACTCACCCGGCATTAGACACCTGTTTGGATGTTATAAAACTCACTGAAATTTGCCAGATTTACTGTCATCTTATGAATATGCATCACAGCAGCGGGCCCCAAAGGGCCTGCGTGATGGATTCCTTAAAAAGTGTGCCTTGCACATCAACAAGGCTGTCCTTGGAGGGTCCTTTCTCCACGGTCCTGTGGGATCGTGTTCTTGAGGGCAGAAGGTAGCGAAGAGGTCCTCGGGGATGAGGAAGGAGTCTTTGTTTAGGACCGAAGCTGAGACATGGCCCTGGAAGGGGGCCAGAATACACAATGACACTGAATACCCGTTATGTGCCAGCCGCTGTGCTAGACACATTTGTTGATGCATCCATTGTCATTGATTTGACATTTATTGAATGCCTACCAGGAGTGCCAGGTGTTGGGGATACAACAGTTAACAAGAGAGCTTCTGCCTTCTAGGAACTTATAGTATCTTGAGGGAAACAGATAAATCATAAGGAGACATGGAGGATGCTAAATGCTGTGGCGGGGAAGCTGACCTCGTCCTGGAGATGGTCCTTGAAGAGGCTCATCCGTGTGCCTGGGGTGTCTACCTACCCATTGGCTGTCACTTGGTCACCTCTAACTCATCCTTCACATCTCAGTACGCCAGCACTGGGACAGTCCTGCTCCAGCCTTGTCTAATTCTCCTCTGCTACTTCCTTAGCATGGTCATGGCCTCATCGTTTTAAGTGTATATGTGATCATTTGACTTCTGTCCGTCTATCCCATGAAACTGTAAACTCTGTTTGCAGGAATCCTTTTCCTTTGCCTATTGAAGCACTAAGACCCAGCCCCTTGCTTGGAAAATGGTAGGTGCTGAACAATTATGTATAGAGTGAATGAGTGCGTGCTCTGTGGAGGACAGGATCCGTGCTGAAGCATAGAGGGAGAGAAGGGGAGAGCTAAAATACAGGATGTGTGCGGGCAGCAGCAAAAGCCGGAAAGGCGAAGCTCAGAAGGAGGATGGGTCGGCTCCTTGTGGCTGGAGCACTGAGAGGAGGTAGAGGAGTAGCCAGGGACAGAGAGCGCCAGGGCCCTGTCTGCCTCATGGAGAGCTTGACACATATCTTCAGGGAAGTGGAGATGTGCTGAAAAGTTTTAAACAGGCATCGTTCGTGCTCTCTAAGAGTTCACTAACACGCTCATGAAGGGAGTGATGCGCATTCCCTTCGCAGAGGTTAAGTAAGCATCTTAGTCTCAGGCCTCCAAGCTGCTAAATGCCTAACAGCAGAGTGAGCTGCGAGTCCTGAAGGAGCCCCAGGCTTTTCCCTCCATCAGGAAGGCTGTTCACTGCTCCGGGTGCACTGCATGCGTTCCATTTTCTTTTTCAGAATCCATCTGATTTTCTTTTCAAAGCAGATTTTTTTTTTTCTAAAATGGTAAAAGTAAGAGGTATTCAGTGTCTTAGGAGAGTCAGGCAGTGCAGAAATGTTCCGAAAAAAATCCTAGTGACTTCTTTCCTAATTCCTCATCCGAGTCCTGCTCCCTGGAGGAAACTGCTGTAAACAGTTTGGTGGGTGTCCAATTTCATTTTAAATAAAGATTCATTAAAGTGCCCATGAGGCTTATTGGGATATCCATCAGCCTTTTAAAAATTATTCTGATGAATTAAGTGTAAACTAATTAGAGACATAGATTCAATTACCCTCGGAACATACAAAGGTTTAATAATTAATAGGAAGAGGGCTTTAGGCCAAAGACATTATGGATTTTTAACAAACCCCTAACACTGGAAAAGTAAATATGTTTGATTGCCCCAAAATGTTGGCAAATTGCATCTGGAGACAAACCTGTTGGTGGGAACTGTGCATTTTAACCAGGAAAGTCATTAATGATGGGTAAGGTAGGGAGCCAGCTGAAAGCAGCATCATGGATGCCAGTGTCAGCTTGGTGCTGCTGGACAGAGCCTGCTGGGACAGAGCAGGTGCACTTAGGGTGGTGTCACTGTCATCAGCTTTCTTCCTGATCCTTCACCAGGCAAGCTGCTTTCAAAGTGGGTCCCCGCATCGCTGAGTTCCCAGTGATATCTCCATTGCCAGTTGCAGACCTGGATTCATCCACTGAGCAGTGTTGGACCAAGGACATAATGCAGGATTTGTGGGGAAAATACTCAGTTTATGCCTTAAACTGTGCACACTGGTGATTTAGATGGAGTTAGAAGAGGGTCAGAGGTTAGAATGGTGTTGTATGTAAGGAGCTTTATTAATTGTGTCTCCCTTTTCGCTCACAATCGTCCTGGAAGTAAGAATTATTATTTCCATCTTATTGCATATAAAGCTCCAAGAGGCTGCCTGCCTAGCAGAACCTTAAGTTTCCAGATCTGCATGATACCCAAGTTCGCACAGGTCAGCCAGCGGGGGTTTAGAAGAGGAAGAAAATGGGGGCTGCCGAGGATGGGCTGTGGGAATCAATTGCAGTGACCCACAGGGACCATGTGCTCCATCACCTGATGCCAAGGGGTGGGATGGGAATACATAGTGGGAGGAGGGGTTGGCAGCAGATGCTACGCAAAGCCAGGTGGGCAGCCATGTCGGGGTCCTGAGCAATCTCTCTGTTCACAGTCGGGCCCCATGGCTCAAGGTCAAAGTCAGTGTTTGTGGTGAGATCTCCTCTTGTTCATTTGTCAGGTCTGATGTTCATAAGCAGCCAAAATTTAAGGCCCTGTGGAGCCAGAAGCTCAGGCCAGAAGGCTGTGCTGCTTCGTGGGTCCTGCCCACAGGTCACATTGCTCAAAGTTTCAGAATGACCCAGAGCAGAGCACTACCCTAGACACATTTGCTCCTTTCTTGCAAGGGACTCCTGATTGGGCTTCTCCTGAGCTAGGACAGTCCACTCTTCTTTATCTTTCACTCTCGCGGTAATAGAACTTTGAGGTAATAGAAATAGTTGTGCAAAGGATCTTGATGACCCAAGCAAGTTGAGTAGGGGCAGATTCAGACCTGTAATTCTAGCATTCCATCTGTTTCTTAGTTAGCAGTCATGGTATCTGAGCAAATATCTCTCCAGTCCTCACCTTTTAATGGCGTGAAAAGCTGACAAGCTTCGGGCAGCTCTGAAATTATGGACTGAGAAATGCCAGGGATGTACCTGGCCTTTAGTTGATCTTCTTGGATTGTTTCTGTCCCACTCAGGTATAGCTCTTGGCTCCTTTAGCAGTGCCATTTGTCGCTGGCATAAGGGTTTCTTTTCCCGTGGCACAGTAAGCACTGTGGCAGTGGAGGCAAGCTGTCCACCACCAATCTTGCTCATTCTCCACGCTGGAGCCTTGTCAGTGGGAAGCAGCCACCTGGCCAGGCATGATCTTTCCCAGCTTCTAGATGGAGCCGTGTGATTTAGCAGGCTGGAGAGAGAGGACAGAAATGACAAGAATGCTTTGCAGGCCTAGCCCTGGGGAGCCTACAGCCTTCTACTGCACAGCCCTGCAGGTGGAGGAAACTGGGGTAACCGACCCTTTCCCAAGGGTTCCTGATGGAATGGCTTTTGCAGTGAGAAATAAAACTTATCTATGAAGCCAGACCTCTGGGCGGCCAGGGCTTGTCCCTCATGGCCACCTGTATTTCTTTAGCTGTAACAATCTTTGAGTGATGGCACTGAGAAATTTATCTTAGGACCAAGAGCTAAGTGGGGTCACAAGACAACAGAGTCTGTTAGCTTTCCAGAACTGACACTTGGTCTTGTATGCTTTGGGAGAGAGGAAACCTCAGGGTGGTCTGGCCTGTGTGCCCAATCAGTAGGCCATTGCAGCATAGTGCGTGAGTTCTCCCGACAGTTGGCAGCTTGTCTCTGGCATCAAGACCTAGTCCTTGCTCTAGTCCTTCTGTCCCAACTCATCCCTTAAGGGCATAGCATGCAATGTTAGTGGCACGACTTTGAGAAAGCTCCTGCCTCTGAGCCTCAGTTTCTATACCCACAAAGTTTCCCTACCTCCTTTTATAGTTGTGAATGTTCAGTAATTTCCCAGGGCTTCATATACCTAAGAAATTTTGGATACAAAGGACATACATATAGCCGGGCATGGTGGCTCACGCCTGTAATCCCAGCACTCGGGAGGCTGAGGCAGGAGGATCAGTGCGAGTTCGAGACCAGCCTGGGCTACAAAAGTGAGCTCAAGGCTAGCCTGAACTGCACAGCGAGACCCTCTCTCAAAAAAGACAAAAAAAAAAAAAAAAAAAAAAAAAAAAAAAAAAAAAAAAAAAGGACATACATAAAAATCCCAATATTATTACTATTATTATTATTATTCCATTCAAAGATTGATCTCTTCTAGCTACCTCCACTGCTCTACTCCCATACCTCAGTGGTCACAGTAGGATCTTTCCTGGTCTCTCTACTGTTACCACTGCTCCTTTAGTCTGTTTTCACAAGAGCTAGAGAAATTTTAATTGGCTGATTTGTATTTTTTTTAATTTTTATTTATTTATTTGTTTTTTTAAAAGTTTAAATTTTTTTAAATTTTATTTTAGGGAAGGGTCTACAGGGTGTTCAAGGTCTCAGCACTAGATCGGACTCATAGTGATCCGCCTGTTTACAGCCTCCCAAGAGCTGGGATTACAGGCACATGTCACATCTCCAGTCTCAATCATTGAGCCCCAAGGGCAGGGCCAGCACAGTAGGTCTGGGGATTGAACCCCTGGCCTCTGCGCCTCTGCGCCTGCTTGCAGGCACTTTAATCCACTGAGCTATTTGGTTTTGTTTGTTTGTTCTTTTGTTTTTGAGACAGGGTCTCGCTCTGTAGTTCAGGCTGGCCTGGAGCTCACTTTTGTAGCCCAGGCTGGTCTCGAACTTGCAGTGATCCTCCTGCCTCAGCCTCCCAAGTGCTGGGATTACAGGTGTGTGCCACCATGCCCTGCTGATTTGTATTTTTTAAAATTAGCTTTTAGCCTAGCATAATGGTGCACATCCATATTCCCAACTTCTCAGGAGGATAAGACAGGGAGGAGCATGAGTTTGAGGCCAGCCTGGAGAACATCTGAAGACTCTGTCTCAGAATAAGATTTAAAAAAATGACTGAGGACATAGGCAAGTGTGGGGGGTACTTGTCTAGCACTCATGAGACCCCAGGGTTAGTTTCCAGTAACACAAAACAAAAACAACAACCAAAGAAACCCAAAACTTTTGATTAAAATACATAAAAATCATTTTAGATTTATGGGAAAGTTCTTAAGGTAGAATAGGGAATGTCTGTATACCCCATATCCAGATTTCCCTATTCACTCCCACATGAAACATTTGTCATAACAACGAGCCAATAGTGATACGTTCTTTAATGAGATTTCACTAGTTTTCACCAAATATCTGGTCCATGGCCCCAGGCCCTATTAAAGATCCCTCATTACCTTTTGTTGCCATTACCTTTGTCATGTCTCTTTAAGCATCTCACATCTATGACAATTTCTCAGATGTTCTTTCTTTTTGGTGACCTTAATAATTTGGGGTAATAGCTATCTGGAATTATGTAGAGTGTCCTTCAATTGGGATACGTTTCTTGACTGATACATTTGGAAGGCCACATCATCACAGCATGCCGAGGGCACATATTGTCAGCAAGCCTATTGCTGTTGATTCTGACCTTGACCTTGACCTTGGTCTTCTGGTTGGGGTAGGGTTTGTCAGATTTCTCCACTGCAGGATTACTCCCCAGCCCCAACACTCGCTTTTTGGAAGGAAGCGCCATGGACTGCCTGGCTAATGAAGGGAGCAGTTATGCTCCATCTCCGGAGCTCAGCATCTCGACATAGATTATTGGTAATTTTTCTACCCAGAGATTTGTCCATTCTCCATTTATTAATTTATGCACTCATTTATTACTATCAATGTGGATTTTGATCTCACTTTTGAAGTGTAATCCGATGCTAGACTTCATTTATTCCACTGTTTACATCGCTAAAGCCATTTTAATTGGTTCTTGTGTCTTTCAATATTGCTGTCATTGTCATTTTTGTTGTTGATGGTGTGTATACTGCTGTTGCTGGATGCTTCATTTTTTTTCTGGCTCTCCAAGGTGCACTAGACTTCCTTATACTTTTCCTGCCTCAGCTTTAGAGTCAACCATTTCTCCTAGAGGCTTTGGTTTCTTTCATTAAAGAATGGGATTAGAGACCAAGGCTTTGGTGCCTGATGAGCTTTCTGCTACAGTTCTTTCACATGACAAGGCAGGGAAATACATGTGAACACATGAATGTGCGTATCATAAATATTCTTGTATGTATCCGTCTATACCATATCAAACTTACCTATGAATCCTTTTTTAGTTTTTCATCATAATCCAATACCACATGGGTCTTTCCAGCCTTTCTCCGTCTTTGTTTGTAAACTTTCACTCCAATAGTAAGAAAATTAGCCACTGGCCTGCTCAAGTACACACGCATACTTGTTGCAAATTGTTAGCCCATGTGCCTGTGGGAAACAGCTTGATCACCCAGAGTTCAGTTCTTCTGTGTAGCTCCATTTGCTCCTCTTCCTGTGGGCTGCAGCTTGGTAGCAGCTGGGCAGCATTAGCAGCAGGTGAGTGTAGGTTATGAAGCAATGCTTGATCAGTATTTACAGCTGTTCCTGATTGCTGGCATGGCTGCCTGAGCCCTGCCTACTGTCTGACCAGAAGTGGTACTAGGTTCTCACAGGAACAAAAACCGAGGCTCTCGGTTGTATGCTTCTTGCAAGAATATCTAGTGTAATAATAATAATAAAAAGCACACAATTCATGTAATGTGCTTGAATCATCCTGAAACCACTCCACCCTAACTCCAATCACGCAAGCATTGTCTTCCATAAAACCAGTCTCAGTGCTAAAAATGTTGCGAATGGCTGCTATAACCTTCACAGGTTTGGGCTGGGGAGATAGCTTGGCTGTCTAAGCACCTGCCTGGCAAGCACAAGGACCTGAGTTCAATCTCTGGTACTGCATGTTGCCCTGCACCCGGACATTGAAACAAGGTGTGGTGGTGCACATCTGTAATTCCAGCGCTGGGGAGGCTAAGAACAGGAAGATCACTATGAGTTTGAGCTGTGTAGTGAGACCCTGTAATAAAACAAACAAACAAACAAACAAATGAGTAATCTTCCCAGTTTTCTGAAGTCACTGGACACCTTCTCTCTACCCCACTTACTTCAATGAGGCTTTTTCCTATTCTGTCACACTGATAGATTCTTTGTCACTGTCTGGATTCCATCCTGAGATCCCAGGACCTCTTTAAAGAGTTTTTAAAAATTCACGTGCACATTCATTGTTCACACTATAAAGCTCCATGGGTTTTGAATGTAGTGGGTCCCATGTAGTGGGTGCCATCTAGTACACTGAGTACAGGGACCAACAGTGCAGGGTCTTTACCCTAAGTTGGTCATGGAAAGGCACAGCAAGAATCCACTGTGCTCCTAAAATGTGGGAACTGTGGGTGGAGCCTTAAATTACATCACTCTCTAGAAGCCACCATAGCTCCCAGCCTCAGGTGCCAAAGGACAAAGGGCTTAGGGAGAAGTGGACTCCGCCCTGCCTCAGAGTCTTAGGGGACCCCTCCCCTCTTTGGTGGTAGCTACGCGCTGTCACTTTCCCCTGGAACTGTATTCTCCAGCCCCACAGGCAGCCAGTGCAAGCTTCCTGGCTCCCACTCTCGCCACCCTCATTCTTCCCCTGGCTGACATGGGGCTCCTGTGTAGCCGAATGACTGCTTTCCCTTATTCTGCACTGGTCACCTTGTTCTTTCCTGGAGCATCCCAGGATTGTGGTGTCGGAGGGAGGCCTAGAAGCGAGTCCCTATAGATGACTGCATCTAATGCAGTTGTAGGCTTGCTGTCTCTACCAGCAGAACAGGAGCTGTAGGAGAGCACTGCACAGATGCTTGTTGTTCATTGATGCGTCTTCAGTGGGAGACGGGTGCCTGGCACATAGTAGGCCCCCAGACGCTGCCTCTGTGTAGCTCAGGAGGCTTGGGGGTGGAGAGGGGGCAGAAGTGGATGCCATTCCTGTCATTGTATGGCTCACTCCTTTGCTTCCCACTTCCTCCTCTTTTTTTTCCTTCCTCCCTTCCTTCCTTCCTTCCTCCCTTCCTTCCTTCCTTCCTCCCTTCCTTCCTTCCTTCCTCCCTTCCTTCCTTCCTTCCTTTTTTTTTTTTTTTTCCTGTATTGGAGACTGAATTCAGGGAACTCCACCACTGAGATGAGGCCTCACTGAGGTAACCTTGGCTGTCCTGGAACTTGCAATCTTCTTGCCTAAGCCTCTGCAGTTACTACTACTACATCTGTTTCCTTTCATGTTTACCTGGCCCTGTGCTGCTTCCTTTCCTCCTCCCAGTCTTAGACCTCAGTCTGTGATATCTCTGTCCTAATCGCTTAACAAAGATTTCATCCCATCAGTACTTACCTAACATCTACTGTGCAGAGTCCCCACTCCCGCCTACGGCAGTAAAACTACAGCTGGGAACAAGGCAAAAGTGTGTCTAGTTGGAGCTTGTATTCTTGGAGAACGTAGACTAAAAAAACAATGGTAATCTCTGTGGAGAAATTCGTATGCGGGAAGAACATGTGAAGTTAGAAGAGATCTTAATGGACGGATCAAAGAAGGTGGCCTTGAAGTACAACCTGAAAGAAGAGGAATCAGGCATCCCCGCTTGCCTTCTGGGAGCCTCTGGAAGCACCTGTTCAGTCTGGCCCGGCACATTTTGTGAAGAAAATTTAAGGGAAAGCAACCCCTATTCAGCTAGCAGTGCCTCCTGGTGATATGATAGGTACTCTGGGACACACAGGTGGTACCAGTCCAGCCCCAAGCTGAGGCTGACAGGGGTTTCCATGGTAACACAGTGAAAGGAGTGTAGACAGTGGAACCATGGCTGATGATCACTGAGGGAATTACCGACCACATAACGCCTCTGAGCTTCTAGGGACCAGCATGCGATGTCTTTAATCCTGTCCAAAGAGAAGGTATCTTCACACGGTTGATCCTGCCACCCCTCCACCAGAGCACAGTGGTTCACAGCAGCATCCCAGGTCAGTCTGTATAGCGTTCTGCCACCTTCATCTAAAATTCTGTAGCCACATACCACAGGCAAGCTGGATTTTAGGCTTATGCAAGGGGACACTGACAGATCTCAGCTCTGATAATCTACCTAAGATTTCAATCGTAACAGGATTTCATCACTATCCAAAGAGAAGGACATTCAGGAAGCTAGAGAGCAGTCAAGGAAGGCCCCTTGGTTGGTGGGGAAGGAAGGCACAAAGTTCTTGTGAACTAAGGAAAGTTCAGAAATAGCCACCAACTGCAAGTTTCCACGCTTTAAGCACCTGGTGCACTTTCCAGTTCGCTTGATTGTTCAGGCTTCCCAGATGCAGCGCAGTGCTTCTCTTGGAGATACAACAGGTGCTGTCTCTGTTCCATTTTGCAGAGGACAAAGCTGAGGTTCAGAACGGCAAAGCTCAGTTTTCAGCACTGCATCCCTGTTCTGGGTCAGGGGTCTTCAGCCACATGGCGACTGATTGTGTGTGGATGAGGGAAAGAAAACCCTAGGGGAACTGACACCCCGAGCAAGCACCCGTCTATCCTAACAGGCAGCAGAGGATGAGAAAGAATCTATCACAGGTGCGATACTTCTACCACAGCCCCATCTCCCTCCATGCTAGAATTCTATTGAACTTGCAAAGATGGAAAAGAGACTGGAATTGCTGTCTTTCTCTACACTGCTCTTCCTCCAATGCAAACTAGGTGAAGGCCTCGACATAGCAAATTATTTGTAGAACCCCGAAGGAGAGGGCTTCTTCTATTTTGGAGTATGTAGAAGAGTAAAGATTTTCTTTAATTAGATAGTGCCGGATAGATTTAATTAAAGCTTCAAACCTGCAATTTTCTTTGTTTGATTGATCAGTTGGTGCTGATTGCCTGGAGTAATTATGAAGGGGGAGGTGGGGTTTTTAAAGTCTGATGGTGATAAGAAGCAGATTGAGTTGACTCTTGGGTCTTTGCTTGTCAGAGTGGTCCTGAAAGGTTTTAAATTATATGTATGCTTGTTGGCTTGGTCAAGTGAAAGATAAGATGTCTGAATCCTGTTCCTAGCTGATTTGCCTCTGAAGAAAAGTTGCCTTTTCACTCCTTTCTCTGAATCTCCGAATGTAATCACCCCCTTCCCCAACCAGACCAGACAGTATTCTACTTTCATCTTCCTCTTATGAAATAGTTGAAGCAAGCTGTGGAAGGCATCTCACGGCAGCCTTTTACGAGGTCTAGAGCCCATGGAAGGGTCAGAAGACAAACACAGCCTTTGAAAATCTCAGTGAGCATTAGGGACCCAAGAAAGTACTTCACAGACCGGTGATCTTGGGTTTGAATCTTGTTTCTGTTAGCTGAAAAATTATCTGTTGGTCCTTGGAAAGTGCCCTTGAACTTTTCCTCCTCATTTGCAAACTGGGAGAATACAGAAAGGATTTGACGAGCTGGGTTCCTGTGCCTGGCCTGCAGTGGCTTCTCTCTGAAAGTCTGTGCCTTTGCTTTGCAGTGCTGCGCTACCTCAGTGCTGTCACCACCACCGCACACACTCCGTGAGCTCAGGACACTGGTAGCATTGTGGCCAATGGTGCAAACTGCTTAATTCATCATGGGTATTGACACATCCTTGTCCAACGAATGAATAAACGAATGCGTGCCCTACTCACTTAGGCCTTCAAAAGCAAACAAAGCCTGTAGAGAGTGGATGAGCTGCTTGTAATGAATGGAAGTTTTAAGGCTCTGAGAATGAAGTCTAAACAATCTCATATGGGCCATTTGAAAGCTTTGTAGAAATGCTGTTCTTTCTCTTCTGAACTAGTTAAACCATCTGTTATGGCTCATAGCTAGATCTCACCCTGAATGTTATGTGCTCATAGATGGGGCTTTGGGGATGTGATACTCATCAATGGATTAGTGCACTGAGGAGTTTACATCTGGGTGTGAAGTTGAGAGGCAAAACCTGGTGAGACGCGGTGAATTGCTGTGGGCACAGCCTGAAAGGTATAGAAGTATAGGTATAGGTAGATAGAGAGCTAGAATAGAGATAGATGATAGATAGATAGATAGATAGATCGTCCTTCCTCCTCCCTTAAGCCCTCTCTGCTTCCCATCACCTTGCTGTGAGCTGTTTCTTCTCAGCCATGCCTTCTTGTCATGGCCTCCTTCCTCAGAGCCAGCTGATTAGGAACTGAAATCTCTACAAACTGTGAACCAAAGCCATCCTTTTCTCCTTTATCTTATGGGTGTCAGATGTTTTGTTCCAGCAAGAAGAAAGTAACCAAGACCCAATCTCAGGAGGTGGAGATTAGTTCTGGTGGGAGGGGAGGGACAAGAATGGTCATCAAAGCTATTACTGCATGGAAAAATGTTTAAATTAAAATACATAGAAAAAGTAGAGCATGGAATATTGTGATCATGATATGTATACTGCTGTGTAGGAAAAGTGTTCTTTTTCCAATAAGAGATCACTTCCAGTGAAATCAAAGTGAAATGCAAAGGAAAGGGACACATGTAAATATATTCTTCCTCACCTGTACCCAAAGAAGGACAAACTCAAGTGTGTCCACAAGAGAGTGATAAGGGAGAAGAGAGATTTAGTTTACATGACGAGATGGGTATTAAGAGACACTGGTGTTTGCCTGGAGAAAGGAGACTCTCAGGGGACATGAGAGCTATTGTCAAAGGCCTGTGGAACGGGCACGAGAGCTGACTGACATCAGATGGTGGCACTCAGGCTGTAAAACAGATCTTTTATGGGGGCAAGCCTCACGTCACTCATATGTGTGTCTCTCTCTGATGGAGGCTTCTTGCCTCAGAGACATCGACTTCCCGTCTCTGGACTTACTATGTAAATGCTCAAGCTTCTGGGGCTCTGCATGGAGTCAGAGACACCCCCATCCACCACCCTACATGTACAGGGGGGCTGTAGCTATAAATCAGAGACCTCCTACTTGGGAAGGTACCTCAGTGAGCCCCAAGTAGTTGTTGAACTAGCAAATATCGTAGGTAGGAGTGAGAGGGTAAGTTTACGTACATTGAAAACAATCTTCAGGATGACTATTAGGTTGGCCTGTTTTTATTCACTTTAGGCTGAAGTTTACTCATTAATCTACTCGTGTGCCAGGGCTTGAACCTAGGGCCTTGCGCATACTAAGCAACCACTCTAGTACTGAGCTGTATACCCCAGCCTATGCTGAAGTTTTATTTATTTATTTATTTATTTATTTTTTCTAGTACATACCCTAAGGCTCTAGAAACTCCCTTTTATTTTATTTTTTTTTGTCTTTTTGAGATAGGGTCTCGCTGTGCAGTTCAGGCTGGCGTTGAACTCACTTTTTCAGCCCAGGCTGGTCTCGAACTCACACCAATCCTCCTCCCTCAGCCTCCCAAGTGCTGAGATTGCAGGTGAGCCACCACGCCTGGCTTGAAGTTTTATATTGATTTAAAGAAAGGAATAAAATTTTTGTGCATCGTAAGGCAACGTGGGCTTTTCAAGGGTTGGCAGACTAGGTTGCTTCTCAGACTTTCAACTTTGGGGAGTTCAAGGAAGGCTCAAGATTCTGCATTTTCAGTGAGGTCATGGGATGTGCTGAGATTTCTGTCAGGCCTATGACAGTCCTGGGGACCTCCCATGGGCAGCCCGGCTGTCAGGAGGCCCCAGCCTCACAGACTGTGGCTCAGGATCCGGGTGCCAAGGACAACGAGAGCTTGGAGTGTCCAACCTCCTGGCTGCTTCCTGTTCAGCCTGCTCTGGGTTCTGGCTCTCCTGGCCAGGTTGACTCCCTCTGATCCTCACTAGCCTCATAGTAGGACTGCTTTATTCTGAACTGCAAGCCAGGCCTGGCCTCACAATGGCAGGATACCGGTAGCTGATGTTTAAGCTCTTACCCTTGTTTATAGAGGCTATTAAGTGGAGAGAGCCAGGCCAGGAAGCAGGCCTACCTAATCCAGGAAGGAATGAAGAGCCACATCTCAGTAGCATCAAAGCTCAGCATCTGTTTCTGAGATTTATAGCTTCTGTTTGGGTTTCTGTTTGTGCCCATCTCTGTTGATCATTTGCCAATAATCCTCTGTTGTCTTAATCCTACTTTTATGGCTAATGATGTGTGTTTCATTCTGATCAAGCATAGGACTGGAGTAAACATATTTCTCAGCGTTCTCCTAGTCAAGGCTGTAAGTCAGTGAAAGAAGTCACGTGTGAGCAAGGAGGGTTACTCCTCGAGTGCCCCACCCCGTCCATGTGTCGTCCCTCCCCTCCCCCAGCCCCTGCCGGCCTCCTCCTCGGGCTCTCGGGGGAGGAGTGTGTTCCTCCCCCAGCGCGCCTCCACCGCAGGCAGGCCAAGGGAGCCGTGCCACTCTCGCCTTGAATCTGCGAGGGCATGATGGGCCTGTCGACCCCATTGATGGCCGGCGTCCACCGAGCAGCACTGTTGCAGCCTCACTTCCAGGAATTTGTGGTGTCTCTAATTTGATTGTTGAGTATCCTTCTACCCTGTCTTGCTCCTGCTCAGTGGCAGGCAGTGATATCTCTTCTCCAAACCCTGAGCTGGACCTGCCCACCCTGGCTGTCAGGAGACCCCAGCCTCACAGACGGTGGTCCAGGGTCCAGGTGCCAAGGATACCCAGAGGTCTGAGTGCTCTGCCTCCTGATTTGTTCCCAGGCAGCCTGCTCTGAATTCTGGCTCTCCTGGCCAGGGCAAGACTCCATCTGACCCTCACCAGCCTAACAGTAGGACTGTGCTCGATTCCTCACTCCAGGTCAGGCCTGGCCCCAAAGCCCTGCCACGCCCCAGGTCTTGAACCTCCAGCTTCCTTGCATGCTTCATTCTACCAGGCTTGTTGCCGAACTCCAAATTTTGATTCCCCTCCTCCTTCATCCTCTACTCAGTTATGTGGTGTTTCAAGATTTCAAGGAGCAGAGAATGCTGTGGAAAGAAACTTTCAGGGCCAGAGAGGGGGATGTAGGAGGGAATGAGCTAATAGGGGGATAGGATGAACCAAGAGCATGCTTTGGACCAGTGGTTCTTGACCATGAAAGTTAATACTTACATAGATTCATACTGAGATTCTCTCTCTGTGCATGTAGTTGTTCTCTGTGTGTAAAGAGTACATGTGCTACATGTGTCTGTTATAAAAGTATATACAACACACCTACCCCACGGGCTGACCTTTTCTGCTTGAAAGGAGCACCTCACTTAGGGCTTTCAGCAGCCCAGTGAAGTAGCCATGGATGGCATCCAAAGTGCTGGGTAAGGGAAAAGTCACTCGCAAGGATGCACAGCTGTTAAATTGCAGATCCAGGACTTGGGCCCAGGAGATTAGACTCTGAAGTCTTAACTACTTTTAACAGGATCTCAAGTTTGACAGTCTAACTTTGGCCGTGTCAAGGTCACAGATCCTCTGAACTTTCCAGTGATGCCCCAGGACTCTCTCTCTCATGATAAACATGTGTTCAGTGTCAGTGGATGGACTCAGGCACTCAGCCTCAGGTCTAGGACTCCTAATTTAGAGGGACCGCATATGGGTGGCAAAAATAATAGCAATTTTTATACCTTTAAAACATTTACTATGAGCCGGGCGTGGTGGCTCACGCCTGTAATCCCAGCACTCGGGAGGCTGAGGCAGGAGGATTGGTGCGAGTTCGAGACCAGCCTGGGCTACAAAAGTGAGTGCAGGACCAGCCTCAACTGCATAGCGAGACCCTGTCTCAAAAAGACAAAAAAAAAAAAAAAAAAAAAAACATTTACTATGTGCTAAGGCACAATGTTAAAGGCTTACCGTGAGTTGCCTTGTTTACTCTTACAACAATTTCCCAAAGTAGGCATCATTATCCCTATTGTATAGCGATGGAGACTGAGACTCAGAGAGGTCAGGCCCCTGTTCTGAGCTTAAGTAGCTAGTTCACACCAGAAATGGGCCCCAGCCAACGGTGTAGCAGAGTGAGTGTTCTTCCATGTGAGGCATAGCCAGTCTGGCAGAAAGATGGGTGGTGCTCCTGACTTTGATCCTTCTAGTCAACACTTCTGGACTCTGCCTCATGAAATCCTGAGAGATGTGGACCATGCCTAGGCCTTGTAGAGTCTGCTCTTTGACATCGGGGTATATCCAACCAATGATCCCATCTTTAGAGCAAAAAGAGAGAGGGAGAATGGTTGGGGGACTTAAAGACGGAACTGGACATGATAGAGACAAGAGGTATTTGTCCCAGGACTCCTAAAAGATAGCTTTAGAGCAAGATGACTGTCACAAAAGCAGGCCCAGGGGAAGGCAGGGGTGGTAGGGAGCCTCTCCCTTCAGATAGGGTTTGGGCATTGGCTTCTGTAGCCGCCTTTGCTGCTTTGCCTCCCTGAGGGCTGCTATTTGGAGGTGTCAGAGAACAGAGCCTTACAGACCAGAAGGACAGAGCCTAGTCCAGATGCAGACACTGGAAGCTGCCTTGGCTGTCTCCTTGAGGTGGGGCCTCACACCGGGATCTGATGCCCACCCTGCTTCCCTGGTGCCCTTCCTTGTGCCCTCTCTCTAACTTCCTTGCCCTCTGTGTGCCCTGGACCTTCCAGCCCAAGCATGTACCTGGATATATGGCCACAATGTGACTCCTTTGCTTGGCCATTTTAAAATATTCACACTGAAGCAGCTCTCAGAAGGTACGACCTACTCTTTTGTTACCAGTCATGTATGCCACAGACACCGCTCATGAATATCAATGACATGCATTATGTGGTAATAAAAATAACTGAAGGCTTGAGGGTTTATATTTAGGTTGTCCCAGTGTCGCTGCCTCCAAAGGCCACTCCAGAGCCTTTGCGGAGGGGGCCCTAGGTGCTCCCTTCCCCTCTCAGCTTTGGCCAGCATCTGGGTTCCACTGAGGTCAAGGCCATGGAAGGACATATGCTTATTGATTTTAGAGTCACCAAGTCCAGGAATTGAGAGCCCAGGGAGCCACCTCCATCCTTCTTCACTTCCTACTCAAGAGAAGGTCAGGCAATTCTCTGTGTCAGGGTCAGGTCCCACTTGGCTGTTACACATACTTCAGTGTGCTTTAGGAATTCCATTTATAGATTATGTCCTCAGGTACCAGAGGCTGGAAGCAAGTCCTCTCTACTGGATAACTTCATGGTCTCCCCATTTGGAATCTGAGGACAATACTGTCAAGCTCTTGGGCTGTCTACACGAGTGATGAGGACAGTAAGAGAAAAGAAGCTTTCAAAGCCTGGCTGTAGCTTTGCATTAAGTATGTGTGCATGTGTGTTGGTGAGGAGGTGCTGCAGCTGTAGTACCTAGCACACTCTTTTCCTTGTTTGGATTTTCATATCAGTGACTGCTATGGGATACTTCTGGTGTGCCAGGCACTACACTAAGTAAGTACTATCAGTGCACTGAGTCTTTTCAGCAATACTAGGCCCCACTGAAATAGATGTCTCCATTTTACACAGGAGGCAGCAGGGGTAGCTCAAGAGGACAAAGTGACCCATAAATGGTGGTGTTGAAATTTGAACTCAGGCAGTTAAACTTTCAACCCCACTCTCTCTCTCTCTCTCTCTTTTTTATTTTTTAGGGAAGGGTCTATAGAGTGTTCAAGGTGCCACTACTAGATTGGACTCATAGTGATCTGAATGTTTACATCTTCCCAAGAGCTGGGATTACAGGTGCATGCTACCACATCCATTCTCAATTGCCACCGCAGCAAACCCCAGGGTTGGGGCTGGCCTTGAACCCCACTCTTGATACTGAGTGAAGCTCTCAGTACAAAGGAGAAGGTGCTGCCTAGTGTGTGGAGGGCCCAATGGTGTGCTGATGACAAGGCTATGGAATACTTTCTGTTGGCCTATGCCAAAGCCTGTCCTGAAGCTTGGCTGATTGTCTGGTAAGATTTCTCCTCCACAGCACTACTGACACCAGAGACTATTGATAGTCCCCTTGGGAGGGAGAGTCCTCTATGTCCTAGGACACTTAGAGACACCCCTGGCCTGCTACTAGCACCCTTACCTTAAACCAAGATCTTCAGATGTTGTCAAATGTCTCCCAGGGTGGGGGCCAAATTTTTGTCTGCCTTAGGAAACACCAGCTTCCCACTGCCTCGAGGCCTCCTCCCTCCCCAGAGGTTGGGGCTTCTTCTGCAGTTAACTACCTGAAGCTGAGGCAAAGCCCTTCAGCTCCGAGATGCTGCTGGGTGGAGACTTTGTGCATCATCTCACTGTGTAGCAGAAGCGGGGGTGAGGGAAGCCTGGGGACACAAAGCAGAAGCCTGGCTGGAGGGGACTGGACAGCGGCTGCTTTCTGGGCATGCATGGTCTTTTCATCCTTGTCTGTTAAGCAGGTTCAGAGCACTTCTGCTACTCAATTTCTACGAAGAACCAATTGAAAAGATAAAAAAAAAAAAATTATAGCATCTGGAGAGTTTAAAATTAGATTCGTCCAAAATACAAAGTGGAAGAGAGAAGAAAAAATAGAGACAGGGAGCCCCGTGACTTGCAGAAATCCCACATTTGCTGCCTGGGAGCTCAGCTTTGTAGCTCAGATAGGAGGGAGACCCAGAATGCTTGAAGGGGGAGGGAGTTGTCCACAGGTGTGGGATAGCAGCGCCCCCTTCAGAGCTGCCCCGTCCTGGGCCACCGCCTCTCTTCCGCAGTGCTCTGCCTCTGCATTTTTGGCTTCAGGGGCTTTTTCCTTCCCTTGCTTTGCTACAGTTTCTGTTATATAAATATCTTCTAATTATAGAAAAATTGGAAAATGCAGACTATTACAATGGAGAGGATTTTTAAAAAACCAGTTGTAATGTTGTCACCCACAGAGAACCATTGACAACACCCTCCGCGCACAGCTATACATCAATTTTACCAAAATTGGATCATATTTTATGCCCTCTGGCACCCCGCAGCCTGGGTTCAGAGTCATTCTGCCAGGACGTTCATGCCCCTCGCTTTGGGCTGCCTGCCCTCTGTGCTGCCCACCCTTCCTATCCCTGTCTGCCCTCTGCTTGCCACATCAGCTTTCCTGGCTTCCCTGGCTTCCCTCTTCCTTAGTTCTCCCCACTGATGTGGTGGTGAAATCCAAAGGCTCAGCTGTAGCCACGACCACAGCTTCCAGCAGCTCAGATATTGCCTATAGCGATGACCTGATGGTCCAGCAGGGTGAGGGTTCACAAAGGCAGTATTTTGATCCAACTGTCAGGGCTGATTTCATTGCCTGAGACATTCACAGACCAGTGCCCAAGAAACAGAGGGCCTTACCCCAAGGGCATCAGGAAGCGAGAGGCAAGTTGAGATCTGAGTCTGCAGCGCCCAGAGCATCCAGCCTGAAAAACTGCTGTGCACCAGGCAGGGGAAGAACAAGAGTACATTCTGGGCTAAGGCGCAAGGGGCATGGTCCAGGTGTCTGCAGCGAGGGGCTGCCTGGAGCTTGTAAGAGCTTACAAGCTTATAAGGTGGAACTAAAGGTCAGGCATACACTGGGGGTCAGGGTGGGCGGCCCCACAGACACCGCAGCCCTCAGAGCTGAAGCCTACCTTGACTGCTGCTGCCCCGACGTGGCAGGCAATTCGGATTCTGTACTGGCTGTGCTTTGTGTCAGTTGCCTCCCTTTCAGCCGTGCCCTCCTGGTCACCTTGAGTCCCTCTCAGCTATCAGGCCTGAAGAGCCCAACTTTTCCAGATACTCTGGCTTCAACCTGGGGAGATAGCACAGCAGCATAAGCTCCTACCTGGGAAGCACAAGCTCCCAAGTTTGATCCCAGGTTTAAAAAAAAAAAAAAATCCGACACTCTGGGTTCAGATGTAAGAAGCCACTCTGGCCAGTGTCACCACTAACCCAGAGCATGGCTCGCCTCTTAGCTCTACTGCCCGGCTTGCCTGCCAGCACCGAGATGTGTGGTGCTATAAAAAGCCAATAGTAATATGCAAATTGCCTTGATTATTTATGCCCAAGTTAGTAAATAAGCCCGTGAGACAAGATAGGTTGTTGTTTTTACAATCTCTGCCATCCTCGCAGGAAAATCTATGATAAACAGTCTGGGTGAGCAGAGCCAGATCCCATGGTTTAATAAACACAGCCTAATTCTCAGGCACAGGGGACGAAGAAGTGAGGGAGGCGAAAGGGAGTAACAAGACTTGGTGGCTGGCGGGTAGCACAGAGGGGGAGGGCAGGAGCTGGGAGCCTGATCGCTGCTCCACCCACACCTCTCCCCGAACTCCCAAGCTGCCTACCTGCTCACTACAAAGGTGGCAGGAAGCTGACAGAATGGAACTAGAGGGGTACTCAGGGCTAGAGTCCAGGACAAGGGAGAAGGGCAGTTTTCTGCCAGCCATTAGTTTGGAACTGGCTGCCTGCCCAGGTTGGTTTCCCACACTGTGGTATGTGTGGGGTGCCAGTCCTGGGTGGCTGTGGTCAGGATGGGGTCAAGGAGAGAGGCCAGGGCAGGTGACTGGTGGCATTGGAGGGATTTGGGAAGAGCAAGTTAGAAGGGTTGTTGGACATTTACCCCCCTCACCTTCTTAGCTATTAATGGGGGCACAGGCAGTGTAGTAGTGCCCCATTATACTTCACCGCTTTGATGGAGGCAGTGTCTTGGAAGGAGCAGTCAGACACAGGAAGTAGGAGGAGGTGGCAGGTACAGAGCGCAGCCTACTCCCCTTCAGTAGGGTTACTGAGGCACATGCTCTGCCTGGCCTCACCGCCTTCCCTTCTGGGATCCAGGGGCACTTGCCCACAGTGCCCCCGCGCCCAGCAGGACCAGGGCTGCTCTCTCAGGTGCTTTTTCCTCCCCGTCTCACTGTGATCTTCGGATCCACACCCTGATAAACTCATATGCCTCCAAACCCTTCATCCAGGCCCTGTTGGAAACTCCTCAGAAATGGCTCTAGCTCCTAAGCACTAGACTCTCTGGTAGACATGATTATTATCATTCATGGGTATTTACCATATGGTAAGCACCCTTCTAAACATTTCATCTTATTAAGTCATTTGATAATCTCAACACTCTTATGACATGGATATTCTTATTAGCTCTTCACGTGACAAAGGAGAATAAAGAAAATGGGACACAGATACTAAGGAGCAGTTGAACCAGGATGCAGAGCCAGCCACTCCCAGGGCCTTTGCACTGTTGTTTGTTTGTTTGGTTGTTATGAGATAGGAACTCCTTAAAGTTTCTATGCTACCCAGGCTGGGCTCAAATTTTCGACCTTCCCACTCAGAGTGCTGGGATTGCAGGCATATGCCGCCATACATGATGAGCTGTAGACCTTTCAAATATTCTCCAAGCATCTCCTCATTCATGGCCTTTTGCTTGGGACCTGGGACTCAGGGGTGAAGCAGAGTTGGACCCTGACCCTTTTCCCTTGAGGCAGCAGCACCAAGGGAAAAGAAGTGGTGCTGAGTGAAGACTTGTCTAGAGCCAATGGTATTGAGAGATAAAGTCCTTGCAGGACCAGAGAGGTGTGGAGTGAAGTCTTCAAGAAGAAATTAGAGATAGCATGATGCAGTCGTCATGGTGACAGGAGCTGAGATGAGTTCTCCGTGGTGATATTCAGGGAATTTGGTGACATTATACACAGCTGGGGAGTGAGGTGGCTTGGATATTTGCTTGTGTTTTAATTATTATTTGGAGTGAGAGCCAGCTACTGGTGAAAGACACAGAGGCCAGTCTGAAGGGTCTTATCATCATGTTGGGGCTCTCCCTGGACTCCCACAGAGTTTCATTTTTCCTGGTGGGGTGGCGAGTACACAAGTGTTCACTAGATTATTCTCTGTTCCTTTTTTGTGCTTCTGAAGGATTTTTATTTTTAAAAAAATGATTTAGAAAACTAACAACATAGAGAAAGAGAACCACCCTCAATGACAGGCCAGTATCATTACCCTCTCCTGTAGTCCTAAGAGGATGAGGTTTTGGGAGCTCACATAGAGTCCGAATCACCCATGAGCTCTGAGTATATTTCATAGCAGCCTGCTTTGGAACTGTCTTTCTATACAAGGCAGAACCCAAGGAAAAACTTTGCCCTTGTTTGTCTTTAATGTAAGTCCTTTAAATTAAGACAGAATGGACCTTCTTTAGCATCCTTCTCAGCTTTGTATCTGTTGTAAGGGACCACTGTGCCATCTCTGCTCCCAGACAAGATATTAAAAATTATAGTGTTCAACCTCACATGGCATCCTGGAGCAGATCATGGAACAGAAAAAAAAAAAAAAAAAGACATCAGTACCAAAAATAGGTGAAATCTAGATAACCCTATAGGTTAGTCAATAGTAAGATACTGCATTAGCGTCTTAGTTTTGACAAACATACCGTAGTTACAGAAGACGTTAACATCAGGAGACCCTAGAGGAAGACTCCATCACAACCCTCTGTGCTTTCTTAGAAGTTTTCTATTGCATCTGTAATTATTCTAGAATTAGAGATTTATTTATACCTCATGGTGGGTAGGGTAGGAGAAAGGATTTAGTTTTGTGACTGGCTGTCAGAGCCTGGTTCCTGAGCAGTGTCTGGGTCCAGTCACCAAGTCAGCAACCAGTGGTGGCCATGTGTAGCTGGCTGCTCCCCTTCTTGTGGATTTATAAAGGCCTTGTTGAAGCCAGTCGTTGTATACTCTCCTTGCATTTTTCTGGTTTTCCCCTGTATGATAACCCATTTTTTTTAAAAAAGGAAATGAGTTGATTGTCATACATGTATGTAGACATGTGTGAAATTATCAAATTAGCACAGTGCAATTGTAGTACATGTAATTTTTATGCATTTATGCATTTAAAAAGAGAGAGCTTTGTCATACTCTCTACACAACATGCATGCTTTAGAAGAAAGAAAATGATAATAACGCACTCGACAGAGGGAACCAACTCCCTTTGATCAGATGACCCATCCAGAGGTGGCCTGAAAGACCATGTATTCCTGCTAGATTTAAGGAGTTCACCTATCAGCATTAGGTTTTCACCGTTTTTTTTTTTTTCACAGAAATCTCTAGAGTAAGGCACACTTGTTCCACCAAGGAACGAAAGGAGGAAGAGGGTTCCCAGACTGCAGAGACCCGACGCAAGAGTAGATCCAGGCTGAGCCTATGCGCACCATTGCGTCCTAACCTTCCTGGGAACTTTCTTGTCTCTACTTTGCATGGCGGGACCCAAGAAGGCAGATTAATGAGGAGCCAGTCACCCAAGAAGGTGTCCCATTCTGACTCAGAGACGCCATGACCTTTCATTCTTTCCCAGACAAGCTGCATGGCAAATTGTCCTCCACTCACATCCTTCTAATTGTCCCTGCTGATTAATGAGGTCACTGAAGGTATCAATTATTATCCCACTAGGAGAAGGAATGTCAGGCTGAAACAAACACCCATGAACTTGCTTATTCTATTAAAAAATAAAGTAATGAGAGATGATTAATGGTGTGTGCCCTGAGAGAAGCCACAGGAAAAAATAGGCACGCGTGAAAGGCGGAAACGAGCATGTTCCAATTAGGGTACAAGAAAGGCTCTTGTTTGAAGCCGCTTTCCACTGACCCATTTTCTCTTGAAGCCACTTCTGCGGGAGCTTTCCGAAGTCAGTTTCCCCACTTACTCCCTTCTGCTAGCCACCAATATGGCTCTGGAGCAGGCTACCTTGTTCTTTAAGTGCCAAGTCCGCTAACCCTCCCGATGGCCTCTCACCAGCCACTCCCTGAGTGTTTGCTGCCATTGACCTTATTCTTTTTGAAATTATTTTCCTAGCTGGCCTCATCCAGTCTTTCTTCTTTCCTTCCCTCTTCATTCAGTTTCCCATATATTTATTTAGACTCTACTGCGTACCAGGCACTGCGTTTCCACGCTAGGATAACATGGATGAAGTCGGTGTTCTAACTGGAACTTGCACTCAACAGAGGGAGGTGGGCCATGTGTTAGTCAGCTTTCTGTGGCTGTGATGAAATGCTTGACACGCACAACTTAAAAGAGAAGGGGCTTAGTTCGTGTTACAGTCATAGAGTGCCAATCCACAAGTAAGTGACTCTAAGGCAGAAGCAGCATGGTAGAGGAGCACAGCGGAGAGAAGCTACTCAACTGCGCCAGCCAAGAAGGAGAGAGGGAGGGAGGGAGGGAGGGAGGGAGGGAGGGAGAGAGAGAGACAGAGAGAGAGACAGAGAGGGAGAGGGAAAGAGACAGAAAGACAGAGACAGAGAGAGACAGAGACAGAGAAACAGAGACAGAGAGAAAGACAGAGACAGAGGCAGAGAGAGACATAGAGACAGACAGAGAGACAGAGAGAGACAGACAGAGAGACAGACAGAGACAGAGACAGACAGACAGACAGAGAGAGCAAGAGAGAGAGACAGAGACAGAGAGAGACAGACACAGAGACAGAGACAGAGAGAGACAGAGACAGAGAAAGAGACAGAGAGAGACAGAGACAGAGAGGAGAGACAGAGAGACCCCTTCAAAGTTATGAGCCCCGGAACCCACTTCCTTCAGCGAGCCTCCAGCTTCCCAGGCAGCTACAAGCTTATCAGGAGTGAACCCCCCCATGAGGTTAGCATCCTCCCAATCCAATCACTCCCTGAAAGCTCCGCCACTGAACACATGAGTCCTTGGGGGATCATTTTTGAGCCAGATCTTCTAACAGGCAGTTAACAAATAAATGGACATCAGTGAGTTACTTTAGCCCGAGTTCTCCAAGGAAACAGACCAAACAGGAAGTGCATCACCAGCTTCTGGCTCACCCATTATGAGCACCGAGAAGCTCTCTGGTCTGCAGTGGGCCAGCTGGAGATCCAGGGGACCTATGGGTGTGAAGGGCTGGCCTGGCTCTGAACCAGGAGGTAGGAGGGACAACCCCTTCCGCAGGGAAAATGTTCAGACAGCAAATTCTCCCTTGCTCCACCTTTTATTCTATAGAGTCTTAATGCTCAGGTGAGACCTCCCCAAATCAGGAGGGCACTCCACTTTATTTACTGACTCAGAGGTTAGCCTAGTGGGAAAATGCCCTCTCAGACACACTTAGAGCAATGCTTAACTAAAATCCAGGTACCCCATGCCCCATAGAGCTGACATAAAATTAACCATCACAACCCTGCCCTTTGTCAAATTGGCGCTCATGCACTTTGCCTTAGAACACAGCTAGATCGCCGGCAGGTTTGTAATTCCACCAGACTTTATACAGTGGTCCTGTAAACAACCATCACTGCAGTAATCCCTTCCCCAGAAAAGGAGGCAAAGTCTTTGAGTGAGTGGTGTTAGTTTTTCTCTTTGATATGCCCTAGATGGAGTTCTGTGTTATAAAATGAACACTACTTGAATACTATAACATAAGGGAATAAGAGATGTGAACAAGTACATTTGTTTCATATATGCGCAGATAAGTAGTTATACACAGACATATATGTATATATGTTGTATACACATGTGTTTTAAATCTTGTCACTGTTTCCAGAGTTTTGTGTCCCTCTTTGTAGAATTGTCCTCTCTGTAGGACTAAGCAGAATCTTGGGAGCTGGACCATCTCTGCTTTGTAGAATATGACCCAAAACTGACCCAAAAGCTATCATCTGGGGTTAGGACCCTGCTCCAAATTCCAGCCAACATTTGCTCAAGCTTAAGTGTCCATGCAGAAGGCATTAGGGATACGACTTGGAATCCACAGCCATGGGTCGTTACGTGATGGTGCATCTCGGAATTGTGCAACTCAGTGGCTCCAAAACCCCCAGACCAGACTTACAGCTGTAGGACAGACAGGAGGAGCAGAGGCTGTAAGAGTCCCTGGACCGCTTGTGGAAACCCTCAGGCGACTGAAATGTGTTGGCGCCCCTGTGTTGGGCCTCTCTCACTTCCCCAGGTGAGGCCTTTCCTATTAACCGCAAGTGTCTTTAATTTCGGTGCAACTCGGTTTGATTCACTGCTGTTGGCACCCTTGTCACCTGTGACCCAGCCTTTGGTGGAAGTGCTCGGCTTTCTACAGCTGTGCGTTCAGCGTGCTTTTGAAACCCAGTCTGAGCAGAGTCCTCGTGCTCAGAAGCGAATCTCCCTAGATATCCCTCAGGGCTCAGTTCTAAAGATTTCTACTCAGCCTGGATGCCTGACAGAGTCACAGTGGCCACGGTAGGCTAGTGCCTGGTTCTGCCCTCCTCCTGTGTCTGAGAAGCATTTTTGTCCAGCTCGTCATCACTGGCCTGAGCATCTCCTGAGTCATGCCGGCGTCTTTGGTGGTGCAGCAGCTGACAGTAACACTGATGATTGCCATTAATCAGGGTACAGCTAGCTGCTGTGTGTCGCCAGGGCAAAGCGCTGTCTTTACTATGGGTAGCCCATCTTTTCAGAATAAGCATCAGGCCCAGAAAAGGCTTTGCTGGTTGAAGGAAGAACAAGACATCATGGTACAGGAAGAGGTCTGAGGTGGCCTCTCTTGCACAGTCTCTCCAGGCTGTTGCAGACATATTTGCCATCTTGAGTCTCACCAGGAGCCCCAGAGCCTCTGCCTGCTTCCTTCTCAGTTTGGCCTCAGCAGCTGTTGGAGGAGCTGAGTGGCACAGACTCCTCAGAATGGGGACTTCCATGGAGGACACTGCTGGCTACTTATTGATATGGAGTTGTTCTTTGTGCATGAGAACAAAAAATCAGTTCTTTTGGTTCACTGAAGTCCTAGACTGGCACCTTTTGAGGGTGTAGATAGCTCTCAGCTGTTGCATTGAGTGCTCCTGGGCGGGGCAACCTCTATGGACATCTCTGTGGGAGAGTGGCTCCCATTCCCAAATAGGAGAGGTTGCAAGCCCTGGGGTTAGGAAAGCAAATCCAGGGGTGGCAGACTTCTGAGTAGGATGGCCCTCTTCCTTGAAGGCCCTTTCCCCAGCGCCCCCTACCATCAACGTCCTTTCCACTGAATGCTTCCATCTCCGTGATCAGGCAGGGGCCAGGTTTCCTAGCTCCTGTGAAAGCAAGTAATGTCTGCATCTGCTGGAAGGCTGAGTAGCCTCCAAAAAAATCCCCTCTCTTGGGGAGACTGGTAATTAAGCAGTCATGGCAGACAAGCGGAGGATGAGCATCTGGTTGTATCCATTTGTTCTCCTGTCATTGGTTGGGGAACAATTTCATAAATTACATGGAAAGTTGGGTTTTGTCTTTTCCCCACTTGTGCCATCCACATGC
This sequence comes from Myocastor coypus, assembly GCA_004027025.1. Classification (NCBI taxonomy): domain Eukaryota; kingdom Metazoa; phylum Chordata; class Mammalia; order Rodentia; family Myocastoridae; genus Myocastor; species Myocastor coypus. The sequence goes on from PVJA010022011.1 coordinate 29,007, forward strand.
ATTGCTGGGAATGACCTCTCCATCCCACCACGGCCTGCAGTGAATCCTTGGAACTGGGCTCGGGCTGGTGATGCTTATTTCCCTGGGCACATTTCTATCAGCACACATACTGTGTGGGATTGTAATCATGTCCTCTATGATAATAAAGTCAATTATTGACTCCTGTGCTATGCCTAGCGCTGTTGACAATGCTCAAGCTAAATCAATGAATAAAAATTCCTGCCCTTAGGAAAGTCACACACTAGTGGGCAAGGTGGACTTAATGAATACATGTACATCAAATCGAGAGTGGATCAGATGGAGAGAATGCAGGGCAGGAGGGTCAGGAGCCCAGAGGTGGGCCTAGAGGGAATAAGGGTTGCAACATTAAATGGTCCTCAAAAGTCTCGGTACTAAAAATATCCAACCAAAGACCCAAAGAGGATGAGGGAACCTGTCGTACCCTTCCAGTTAGAGATGGAAGCAGTGGAGAGACTGAGGGAACCCTAGAGGCCAAGTCCCATTAGTAGAAACCGGCCAGGCATTTGGGAGAATCACAAAGGGCCCGGACAGCTGGGCAGAGTGGACAAGGACTAGCTGGTAGTAAGTAGAGGTGCTGGCAGGGACTGCTGATGCAAAGGGTTGCCCAGGGTCTTTAGATCACTATGAAGACTTTGGCTTTTGTCCCAAAGCAAGTGGACCGCCTGTGTAGAACTCTCAGCAGAAGGACTGGGGAGATAGCTTGGTGGTCTGAGCACCTACCTAGCAAACACAAGAAATCTGGGTTTGATTCCCGGTACCACATGCAGTGCTGACCCCAGAACCGGATGTGGTGGTGCACGCCTGTAATCCCAGCACTGGGAGGCAGAGACCAGAGGCTCACCACAAGTCCGAGCTGCATAGTGAGACCCTGTGCCAAGTAAATAAAGATTTTTTTGAAAAATGAATTGTACGCAGAAAAGTGACATGATCCGGCTTAAGACAATCACCCAAGCTGCTGTGCTAAGGACAGCTTACAGGTGAGTGAAGGAAGAGGAGATCAGTTAGGAGCTTATTATAGTAACTGAGGCAAGAGGTGGAGGGAGCCTGGTCCAGAATGGCAGGAGTAAAGGTGACAAGGAGTGCTGGGGCTTCTGGATGCAGTCATACAGATGCCCCTGGTGAGGCGATGTGCAGCCATGTCTTGCTAATTTCCACTGCCAGAAACAAAGCAAAGCGCATGACATTTAATAAGGCATGCAATTAGTATTATTGCACGAATGATTGACGAGCAAAAATTTCAAAATGTTTCCAGTGAGAAAAAGGCAGCCTCTAGCTTCTCTTCTGAGTCTAAAAGATTATGGAACAAACCATAGATAATATTGATTTACGCTTACCAAGCCAATACCAGAAGCGAGGCTCTCTGTGCTGAAGTGGTACGGGACATACTGGTTTCAACTGTGTTTGCTTTACTTGCTGCAGGACTTCTCAGAGCCTTTAATACAATAATGCCAGGGTTCCCCCAGATCTCTTAGTTTCAGGTGCCATTATTATCTCTGTAATGCTTCCATAGGGCTCAGTGGGTAAAAGCAAAGCCTATCAGCTCCACTTATTAAGTAACAAAGACTATAACACAATAAATTTATATAACCTAATAATTTTAGAGTTGGAAAAATAACAAATATGGATTGAAAAAAGCTTGTAATATTACAGCTTCATTCTTATTAGTGTGTGTGTGTGTGTGGCCGTGGGACACTACACACTCTCCACCCTCTGGAATCAGACTGACACTGCCACCCTCATGCCCAACTTCACACTGAGTTCCGCGTCGAATCTTCTTCCCATCCCGCCCCCCCCCCAAGTCCCAGCATAGCACAGATACAGTATTATCTGATACAGTGGAGCTTTCTGTTGACACTGTGCTCCCTTGAGCCAATAGTTTTCAATTTCTCAAAGGAATGGTGATATACAGTAGCAGTTGGATGCAAATACCCAGCACCCCTGCCCCGCCCAGTGGATTTCCTTGTAAATCCACGACAGCACTCCGGAGCACCTATTGTACAGTTTGGGGACTGTGGTGCTATTTCATGCGCAGCAATTCCCAAAAAATATTTGTTCATTTTTCCAGGAAAATCCACTCACATCACCCTGGATAACGGTCTATGAAACCAGCCTGGGAATGGCTGGAAAGCTCAGGGAAAGGATGCGTCAGGACACCCTGTGGCAGGATGAGAAGCTTCGGTTCTGTGGGAAGCGCCCCCAGGTCTTGACAGCAAGTGCACCCAGAGCGTTTGCATTCTGCACGTGTGCTGCTGCACCCCTATTTTTAGGCCTCACCAGGTGGGCCTGCTCCCACTCCAGATCTTGCTTCTCAAGCTCACACACATCCCAGAGGGTGTGCATGGCGGCAGAGAAGCCAGCATTGCTCCCACCCAGCCATTCTTAGCGCAGGTATCTCAGCCTCCAAAAATAAACTGCACCTGCAGCTGAAGGCAGAGGTTTTCAGAGTCAAAAGAGGCTATTGGACATGACAGAGAAGAGCCTATGGACATCACCTTTAGTGTATCTTTTTTTATTTTATTTTATTTGTTGTGTATTTGGTAGAGGGTCTCACTACGTAGCTCAGACTCGAAGTGATCCTTCTGTTTTTGGCCTTCCCAGCACTGGGATTACAGGCATGCCCCACCACACTCAGACCCAGTCACAGGCTCAGTGCATTCCTGGGGGCAGGACCTGCGTGGCATGCGGGACCAGGGATTGAACCCTGGTCCCTGAGCTTGCAAAAGGAGGCACTTAGTCTGCTGAGCTATCTTACCGGCCCCAGGTCACCTTTATAAATGAGGGATTGAAAAAAAAAGCCATAAAAAATTTCAGATCGTGGGACAGCATAAGAACCACCTCTGTAGACTTCCCATCACTCTCAGTGTCAGGGGCTCAGTGCTCTTGTGACTAGTGTGATAACAGCCTGAGCTCCATATCCAGCCTTTGCCAGGCCTCGCATTTACCTGCGAGGGCTCCACAGAACCTCAGCCCCCAGCATGGATGTAAAATAAAAGGGCGTGGGGGGGACATAAATACTGAAAGCACAGAGAGTTCAATTTTTCAAAGTTTCCCCGTTTGGGAAGCTCTTGATGAAATGCAAATGGGGATTGCCAGAGAGAACATGTGTCTCTAGGGGTGCATGTGTGTGTCTGTGTATTGTGCGTGATTATGACTAATGTCCATCAATTACCTGCAAATTACTAGATGATGCCCATAATGATAGTTCTGTTTTTAGCTTAATGGTTTATGTATCTAACTAGTGGCTGCTGTCTGGAGTAGGGTTGCTGGCAAATCAAAACACTATTTGCCAAGCCTGTCAGTGTGACAAATGTTGCTTATATTTGCTCTTTTATTCCCAAGGTCAATTGACATGTCTCTTTATGTATCGCTGTTTGATGTGCTAAGAGCTTTAAATAGGAACTATTCAATAAAGGTCCAATTTACAATATTACTGTTTATTCCTGGATAATTCTATAGTGGTTTGGCTGTTTAAGACTGCAAAGGAGAGATCGTCTCTTGAAGTAGGACTTTATTACTGAGCTCTTCAGATCTTCAGCAGCTCAAGGGTCACCAGCCTTTTGGTCCATCTAGGTTCAGAGACTTCTAAGACCAGAAACCTCAGCAATCTCATGGCCACTGTGGGAGTAACCTGGGCCTTCTGACCCACCTTCCCTGGGCACACCACTTCCTAGATTCTACAGGTCACTCCTTTTTTTTTAAAAAAATATTTTATTTTGAATAGTAAAACCAAAAGCAAAAACAAATAAAAATAAAGACAGAAACAGGGTAATATACAACAGAGGGTGCCACAGAACCCCCAGGCACACAGTACACCAGGACCAAAAGTCTATGATCACCTGGGTTTGGGAGCTGTTCTATATGTTTTTGCCTTGAAGTTGACACTGATTTACCTCATTAAAAGCCCTCACAAGCTCCTTATTTTTTGTTTGTTTGTTTTCTGAAAAGTCCTAGCTTAACTGTGTTTAGCCCAGCATGTCCCAGCTCTCATTTTAATGAATCAACACCCTGGAATATTTGTTGGAAAATATCCTCCTGCAGTTCTGCACCTTAGCAGTCTCCACACACAAAGCAGGGCTCCTTGCTCTGTCTGTCCCCAAGTCTGGTCCCAGCACCCGGCAGTCTCCCTTTGGCACGAGGGCTCCCTGAGCCCTCCTATCCTCCATGTACATTCCTCTGTCCCTTCTTACTGACAGCCCCCTTGGAAACCCTTTCTGTGCTGGTGCAATTGGGAGAATGCAATGTCCAATGCAGCCTGCCTTTTCATTCTGTTTCACCTCACTCTACAGGGGTGCCAGAGAATTGTCAGCAAGTCAAGATACTCAGCTCAAGTCTAGATGTCTCTCCTGCCTGTGTCCATATTGTCAGCATCAGGATAACCAATGATCCTTTTGTGGCTTCTCTTGGATATGCCAGAGAATCTGCCATCCATCCATCCATCCTTCCATCCATCCAACCATCCATCCATCCATCCACACACCCATCCATCCATCCATCCATCCATCCACCATCCATCCATCCACCCATCCATCCATCCATCCATCCACCTATCCATCCATCATCCATTCACCCATCCATTCACCCTCCATCTATTCATTCAGTTTAACTACATCTGCAACATAAGCAGAGCAAACAAACACAGCCCAGTCTCAATGAAACTATTCAGCCTAGTCAGCGAGACCTGAATGAAACTATTTCCAAAATAATAACACTATTTACCTCATTGAACCTTCAACTAAGACCCATAATAAGTGCTAGGAAAGAAAGGAAGCAAACCATCAGTCAGGATGTGCTGTGTATACTCATCATGTTTTTTTTTTTTTTTTTTTTTTTCTGAGGCCTGGATATCTTGGGACCTTGCTAAATGAGACAAGACACATGTGCCCCAGAAGCCTGTCTCATATGCAAATGTACTACCTCCTCCTTATTTTTTCTTCTGTTCTTTTTTTGGTACTGGAGAGCCAAGCCAGGGTCTTCACACTAAGTTACGCCCCATCTCTCATTTGTATTTTATTTTTATTTTTTTCTTTATGTTATGGCTGGCTCAACCTGCCCTGGGGGTGGGACTGGCACAGCACATGGTGCCGAGGATTGAACCGCGGTCCCTGTGATTGCCTAAGCTTGCCTAAGCAAGTGCTTTAGACTGCTGAGTTATCTGGCCAGCCTCATATTTGTATTTTATTTTGAGACGAGGTCTTACTAAGTTACTCATATTGGGCCTCAGCATGCTGTCATAAGTCAGAGTGCTAGGATTACAGGCATGTGACCCTGTGCCCATCCACGCTACCTTTATTGAGCTTCAGCAGCCCTGAACTGGGTGTCAGACCACAGAGGCTCTCCTACATCTAGCACAGGTCGTAAGCCTGCTGTGCAGCTTGGCCTACCTGGTGCTGTCCTTTCCTAGGAAACCTCAATTCAGCACCATTGTACTTGGATGTCCATGACAACTGTTTGCAAAACAGAGAAAATATTGTATATTTTAAAGGCACTATGTAGAATCGCCTGTAGTAAGAGGGGGACCTCTTGCCTGCTTTGCCATCATTTTGCACCATTTCTCTACTAAGACTAGATTCTGCTATTGAAGCACAGGCCACTCTTTTTTTTTTTTTCAATTCTTTTATTGTTTAAATTTAACAATGGTTATATTACATATTTTCATCATCGGATCAGTTTAGATTAATACATATAGGTATATAAGATTGATCAAACAACTAAACATTAACCTTTCTAAATCCACATTACTTTTTTTTTTCTTTTCCCCCTTTTTTTCTTTGAAAGTTGACATATTGCATA
>PVJA010022012.1:0-34810 GCA_004027025.1 Myocastor coypus
CACACACACACACACACACACACACATGCATTGCTTGCTATTTAATTAGCATATGACCTTGGACCAATTACTTGAACTTAACCACAGTTTATTCCATAGTAAAATGGGATCTTGAACATATATTTTATTACTTATCATCAAGATTAACTTCAAGAGTAGAAGTGTCAGATATGTTAGTGTTGTATAAATTAATGACCTGCAGTTACTGCTTGCTTACTCTCTAAAACATCCATTTACCCAGGTCAAACTCTGTGAATGAGGAATTCTTGCAAGCGAAATTTGTCAAAAAGAGAAAACTTATTTTGACAAGAGGGTAACAGTGAAGGCAGTGACCACCTCATACACCAGAGGCTGCACAGAGTGATGTGAAAAAATATGGCTTTGAGGTAGGCATTTGGGCAGCACATTATAATTTTTCTTTTATCCAAAATTTTGACATGATGGAAAATGCAGTGTTCTTGTTACAATTTGTTTCAAAACTAATTTGGTAATGAATGTGTTCCTGCTCCTCCCTTGACACTTGGTTAGTGTCTAGGATGCTCTTCATTTAATCTTGCCATCTATTTTTGCCTCCAGAGAAAGAACACTGTATCTTTTGACACGCAGGTGTATTTGACTTTCAACCACATTATTCTCGCAGTATCTCAGTTGGGGGTGCCAGAGATTTATAGCAAAGCCAGAGCACTATTATTAAATCTGTTGCAGTTTTTGAAGAACATCGTGAGACTGGAGATAAAAGAACAAAACGTGTGTTGTTATTCCTGTTCGCATTTCTTTTTCTGAATGATCATGGCCAGTGCTGATGCTCTTTATTCATTCACAATAGATTCGTATGTCGAGACTACCTGTCAGAGTACGAAATTGCTTCAGGTAAAAGGCAATAGATTAGGATTTTGGAAAGTTTGTATTTATGTTTGAGAAAAACAGAATAACTTTGAAATTTTATAGTTTCCTCTTGTATATGGTAAAGATGAATAGAGAAGTAGCTGCTGCCTCCAATGGGCAAGAAATCAGTCTACAAAGCATTTAAAATCTTTCACTTTTTGAATCCAGATAGCGTCAGAATATAGCACTCATTCATCTGCTGCACGTCCTGAGGTATAACTCTCTTAAGAGACTCCATCCAATTGCTTTAACTATAGTACTGCGTTGTGAAAATAGCTCCATTTCTTATTGAGTGTTTCAGAACCAGGACATCTAGTGATGAATGGAAAGATAATTGGGAGCAAATATAATTCTTAGCAAAATGTAGATCCTTCATTTAATTAGTGATCATTAAATTCAGCTTTCCTCTCTTTTAATGAGGAAAATCCCCAAGCCAGGAGTTGTTTTGTTACATATTGTGTTTTGTCATTGTAAAAGTGAGAATGTAAAAATTTTCTTCATGATCATTTCCCAGTTTTAGCCACTTGCAGTCTGTCTGTCTGTCTGTCTGTCTGTCTGTCTGTCTGTCTCTCACTCTCACACTCTCTCTCTCTTTCTGTCTCTGACATGAATAAATCACACCATTTAACCTCTGGTGTGTGGCATGGAAAGGAACTATTCAAAATGCACAAGGGCTTTTGCTCATCTATTGAGAGAATTCTTACTGAAAATGCTTTACTCATTTTGTTATCTTTTCTCAAGTGGTATTTTCTTTATTTAGCTATATTTTTCTGTTCTAAGTGCCGAAAAAAGACTTCTGAATAATTATCAGTAACATACGTTAAAGGAAGGACTATACTTATTCTGTATGTTTCTTTTTCTTTCTTTCTTTCTTTCTTTCTTTCTTTCTTTCTTTCTTTCTTTCTTTCTGTCTGTCTGTCTGTCTGTCTGTCTGCCTGCCTGCCTGCCTGCCTGCCTGCCTGCCTGCCTGCCTGCCTTCCTTCCTTCCTTCCTTCCTTCCTTCCTTCCTTCCTTTCTTTCTTTCTTTTTGACTTTTTGAGACAGGATCTCGTCATACAGTTAAGGCTGGGCTTGAGCTCACTTTTGCAGCCCAGTCTGGTCTTGAACTCGCATTGACCCTTCTGCCTCAGCCTCCCAAATGCTGGGATTATACGCATGCATCACTACAGCCTGGCTCTATTAATATCTATGTTATAATGGAAAACAGAGTATTATTTCTCCATGTGAACTGGTGTTTTCTCTTTGGACTCAATATTCTTCACAGCTTGGGTGTGATACCTGTCAGTTATAAACACAAGCATACAGTGCAATCAGGGGATTTCACTGAACTTGTCAGATACAAAAGTTACATGTTTTGTTATGCAGGTCTTGCTTTAACTTGCCCTTAACCGCCCAGCAGAAAAGTCTAAACATGAGACATAAAACGTAAAGCTAGACTAGTATGCTGAGCTGTAAAAGTCTCAAGACAACAGCTTCTGACTTTGCTAGTTCTGCCAATAACCCACTACTGTTATGAAATATTGGACTATGTATACAACTACTTTATCTTAGTTCAATGAGAAGAAATGTTTCTACCAATATTGTTTAGAAAAGTTACCATATGTGCATCTTGTACTCTGAACAACTACTGTGAAGACAACAATATGCATTGTACTAATTATTGTAGCTGTCTTACTAACTCATTCTGAAACTGTCTCATTGTTATTTCTTTCTTATTAAAATAAAAGAAAATGAAAATAAAAAGAGTTATTTTCAACCTTTAAAATCATTTCTGGTAGGCCAAGGAGATACCTCGAAGGCATAAGCACCTGCCTGGAAAGTGCAAGGTCCTGAGTTCAATCCTTGTACCAACAAATAAATTCATTCATTCATTTTTGTCATATCTTGTTACGAATAAGTAATGCTTACATACAGGAATAATACTTGTTCGTTTTTTAAATTAGCATTTCTTGTCTATGCTTTATTCATGGAAAAGAGACTGAAGAATATTGGTGAAAGGGATTAAAGCAGAAAAAATGGTGTGAACCAATAATAAGTCATATTACTTCAAAATGAATTGCATATTGAGTCTGAGAGTTTACCCTATTTGAAGCTAAGCTATCCATCTACCAAAGCATGGATTCCAGGGGAAGGATGAGACATTGATGATTTAACAGTGTCTCAACACTTTGGTGCAGGCTCTGCGAGTTGCCATCACAGTTCTACAAAATCTCTTATGTGATACTTCACGTCATTCATTGCATTGGAGAGACAGAACAGTGAGTTAAAGTCATATGACTTTCTTTTTTTTTTTCAATAAATATCCCTGTTTGCTTGAGAGGGAGAATACACATCAGAAAAGTCATGTACAACAAAGGATTCAGTGTGTCACTGGTGGGGCCTCAGCAATATGAGAACATGGAGAATTGTCTCATGACCTCTTCTTCCATGGAAAGCACTTCTCAGGGTATTCTTAGGGAGTGACTTTGGGTCACTAATGAGGATGGGAGGAAGAGAAATCTAATAAATCCTGGCCAGAAACAAAAACAGGAGATGACTCTAATGAGGTAGAGAGGTAGAATATGAAGGAAGAGGAGAAGAAAACCAGTAGAGGGGGCACTGAAACTAACACACGAGAATCTCTCTTGGAATACCAGTGCCACCTGCCCAACCTTTGGAGGGAGCAATTGCTCCACTTCTTAAAGGTTTCCTGGGACACCATTTGAGTGAATTTGCACTGGACACTATGTTTCTAATCAGGACACACACTACAGTGGATGTCATACTTTCTTGTGGTCTTGAGGGATCAGGCTATATTTGTCCCTTTGCTCCCCCTACAAATAACAACCTTTTAACTTGTTTCATCTCCTTCCCTATTTTTCCTGTCCTGTCTGTAATTTCTCCTGGGAGCATATCTTCTATGAAGCTTCTGCTCAAGCTTTTCCATCTTGGTTCTGCTTCTGCGCTACCTACCCACCAGCAGGCAAGATCAATGGAGGCAAGTCACTATCGACTTCTCAAGTGCTCACCCTATGCCAGCAGCGGGAGAGCATCTGTTTCCATTTTATAAAAACACTCTGAGATGAGTATTGTTATCATTGTATTTCATTTAAAATAAGCCAGGGGCCAGGGAGATAGCTCCATGGCACAAGTGCCTGTCTGGCAAATGCAAGCTCATTGGTTCAAACCCTGGTCCCACCAAAAATAAAAAATAAAAAGAAAGAAAGAAAGAAAGAAAAAAGAAAGAGAGAAAGTGAGAAAGAAAGAAAGAAAGAAAGAAAGAAAGAAAGAAAGAAAGAAAGAAAGAAAGAAAAGAGAAAAATAAAAAGAAAAGAAGCCAAAGTTCAGGGAGGTTAATTGATTTGTCTATCACTTTGTGTTTTACTGAGTTTGCTTTTGTCAGTAACCCAGCATTGCAGACTTGGATGGTTCCTGGGTAAAGAGATTTGTTCCAGCTCATAATGGGAAATTCCTATCTGGTGGTGGTCATTTTGATATTGGTGAAGGAAGGTGGCATGACTACCACATGGCAAGAAGAGCCTGCGTGCATGTTGTGTGTATATGTGTTTTCCAATCTTTCTTACTCTTATAAATTCACTGGCATTCATTCATCACAGTTCTATCCTAATGGCCTTCTCTAATTTAAATCACTTCCGAGAGTCTCCATCTATAATCACGATGGCTGGCTTAAGTTTCTACTTTTTCAGTACCTCACAATGAAAATTAAGTTTCAACACATGACACCTAGTGTCACAGTTGAACCTTGTTTAAACCATAGCAATCGGTCCAGGCTGTCATAATCAAGTGTCATAGACCAGACAAATTAAAAACAAATGTATCTTCTATGTTCTGCAGCTGAAAAAACCTAACATCAGAGTGCGAGCTCTGGTTAATGGAGACACTCTATGCTCAAATGGCCTTTCCTTGCAAAGGAGAGAATCTCTGCTTTTTCCCCTTATTACAGGGACACTAATTCCATCTTAGGGCTCCACATTCATGACCTGGTCTATCCTTTGTAAATATCCCAGAGATTCCATATCCAAGTAGCCATGACCCTATCAAACTGCAGCCCAAGATTTCAACCTATGTGTTTGAAAGGTCACAAATGTTCAGATCAAGTGTGCAGTTCAGGAGTAGTCTTCTTCCAAAGATTGCATTCCTAATGATGAATTTGAAAGGAGATGAATCTCTTCCTTCCCTCAATACATGGACTAGAACGTCAAATTCAGTTTTTAGGGTTCTGAACTATACTTCTGTACTAGAACAGCAGCTCTTAAATGACATCTGTATTTTATTTTTATAGTGCATACATTATAGTGGAAATTCATTAGCTGGTCCTAAAAGATGTCAGATGATCCTATCTGTGGAAAAGCTTAGAGCAAAGTGTGTGACATCCTGTACTTACCTGTGTATGTTCCTAGTGAGTACAACCAACCGAAATCATTCTGAAGTGGTCATGAAGATGTTGTTTTCTCAGAAAGCAAGCATGATTTTCAGGGGCAAGGCTGAGAGATACGGTCTCCCATGAGGATCAAATAATTTGCTGGATTTTAACACTATGGTTTGCTTAACACAGAATCCATTTTTCCACATTATATTTTTTGTGCATTTAGCAACTATCTGGAATGACATCGTCATTCATGAATTAATGAGTTTTATAGATTCCGTTTCTCTCTGAGAAAAGAAATGGAAATTATCTTAGTAGTCCTAGTGCAACCATACTGGAAAGTGTTCTTGAGAAGCCATAATTAATCCAATGTATTCAAAGAAATATCTATTTCATAAGCAAAAGACATTACTAATGAGTCCATAAATCATAAAAATGTCTTAAATTTTACTTCACTAATTGAAGAAACATTGAAATTGGCCGAATTAACATAGGAAAAATTTGAAAGTACTTTTGTTTTTAAGAAATAACACACAAAATTAATTCTGTCACAGAAACTTTATTATTATTTGATTGTTCAATAACACGGCAAAGAGAAAATTAAATTTAGTTATCAAATAGGTTCACTGAATAATTTGTTGCTGAAATTGCAAAGGCTTTGCCTTTAGTAATTATTGTAAAATTCTGACTGAATTTAATCCAACAGGTATAGCAATTAATGGGTTCTAAATGAAAAAAAATGGAAATTTTACTTTAATGATATTCACGGAAATATACATACATTGAATTTTATGTTCAATGAAAATTGTGAAGATATTCCACATAAAGTTAAAATAATAGGCAATTTTGAAAACACATTTTGTAGACTGGGCATGGTGACTTGCACCTATAAGCCCCACCCTTAGAAAGCTGAAAAACAAGAGGATCACTGAGTCCTAGCTGTGTCATGAGAACTCATAGACCAGGCACTAATTACATAAAAAAACTTTATTAGTTTTATTTTCTGTTTTACTCAAATAATATTTTTATATATAACTATCTCTGTTGTTTGGACAATATTTCATACATATATCTTGTATTCTGAGTAATTACTATTAAGATTACTGTACAATATATTATTAATAATTATTAGAGGTCTGATTTGAAGTTTTATTTTTATTTTTTCTCTTTAAAATAAAAAAATAACATGCATACTTAGTCACTTTTCATATTTTATAGTATTTGCATGTAAATAAACGTATATATCCAGTCACATTGTTTAATACCCAGACACATTTCACAAACCGTGGAGCTAAACATAAACTTTTCTTGTAGTCTTCGCAGTTATAATTCTATTCCTTTTTGTCTCTTAAAGGGAATTCTGAAATTGTCTTCACATACTTTCTTACCCAAACACATATATATCTTCTAGGACATCTATGCTGGTTGACATCGTCAGCTGGATTAGCTTCAGAACTGTGGGGGAGCTTGAAAGCAATGCTGTGGTGGTGGGCTGCCCTTGGGCCCCGTATGTGAATCCTGCCCCTGCTGTCTGGGCTTGTTCCCCGGCTGCCTTCCCAGCTACCCACAGTCAAGCATCTCTGGTCAAGCCAGTCCTTTCTCCATAATAGCTCCACCTCAGAGTAAGCTCACTATGGAATCCCCAGAATCCGTGAGCCAAGTTAAACCCCTCCATTAAGTTGCTGGTGTAGAGTGTCTGTGTCCTGTTCACAGGAAAGCTTACTCATACAGCTTCCGCTCTATGAAAATTAGTTGTTAGTAGGCATAGTTATTGAAATGAAAACAGCATGACTTGCAATTACCGAACCACCTTATATTATTGATAACTTAAAATCATTAATGTCACTTACTTTTACTTAAAACCATCTTTTGGGATTATTTCCATGATGCTGTAATTCTTTAGTTTATAACCTGGCTCTAGAAACACTTCGTATCCTCCATAATTTTTCTTCCATTTTTCAGCATTAAATGTCAATTGCCATTTAATGCTACTTCTCTGTAAAATGTATACATTTTCCCAGGTGATAATCTTGTAAAACCTTAGTTGAGGTGAATAACGTGATAATTCCAAGATCATTCTTTTTTAGTCTATGTCCCTTTTAAGCATTGTACTTTTGTAAGAGATTACTTTTTTCATTTTTAATGTACTTAGTACAGGGTCTCATTAATGTAGCTCAGACTCACAGTAATCCTCCTGTTTTCGTTCTCTCCAGCAGTGGGATTACAGGCATGCACCACCAGTCCTGGACTTTGTCGCAGGCTCAGTGTGAATCTATGCCCATCTTGGGGGCATAGATTACTTTTAATGACCTCTCATGTTACCTTTTCAGAGTCTGTGGATCCTTGTTTCTATAAAACAGATCCCTGGGGCAGGTGAAATATCTTGGTAGTCTAAGCATCTGCCTGACAAGTGCAAGGATCTGAATTTAATCCCTGGTACCACACACCATGGCACCCACTGAAAGTAGGCATGGAGGCATAAACCTGTAACCCTAGCTCTGGGGAGACTAAGACAGGAATATCACTACAAATCCAAACTACGTAATGATATCTTGTACCACATAAGTAAAAGATTTTAAAACATAAGAAAACCCAGATTCTCTCCCTTACATATGTAACTGTTAATATTTTGCTTACCAAGATTTCTATTTGTAGAAACTCAGCTTACTTTTTTTATATTGAATTTATTACCACAATCATGTTATTCAACTTAATGCTGAGTGATAAGGTGAAATATGGTAATCTGATGAAGTTTAATTTGAAAAATCACAAAGTAAAGCTTTTGTTAAGTAACATTGACTATGGCATGAATTTCACCATGTAAGATTGAAGAACATGAAATGAGTAAACAAAAAATTTGATTGTTTCAGGTGGAGATATAAGTCCTGGGCGCACTTTAAATATATAAACTAGGAAGCTATGGGTAATTTCTGGTGACTTTGGATTATACACATAAAGAAGATGGTGAATAACAACAAATGATATAACAAAAGTTTAATACAAAAGCCAAGCGACATAATGATAAGCATGGTATATAAGAAAATAATAATCTTATTTATAATTATTATCATGACAAATTAAATTATGCTTGTGTAATTCAACTTAAATAACTGGAAAGAATGTTGTTCTTATTCTTTCAGGTAGGAGAACTTCAACCATATATTGAACTATTTTGCAGGACTGCCTATTTCGATATATTTTAACCCTGTCCAGTTTTTCTTTTAATATACTTCTAATTTTCTTTCTTTTTTTCTTTATATTTTTAGGTACAGGTCTACAGGGTGTTAAGGGTCTCATTAGTAGGTCGGGCTGGTAGTGATCTGCCTGTTTACAGCCTGCTAAGAGCTGGGATTACAGATGCACGCCACCACACCCAGTCTCAATTATGATCTCAGTGTGCCCTGGGGACAGGATTGGTATGGCAGGCCCAGGGATTAAACTCCTGGCTCCTGCACCTGCTTGCAGGTGCTTTAATCTGCTGAACTATTTGGCTGGCCCTTAATTTTCAGATTACTGTTTTTTCACATGTAAATGTAAGAAACAAGAAAGACTAAAGAGAACTCATGTATCCTTTTTTCAATTCACCTCCATTGAAACATCTTGCACAACTATTACTAGAACAAATTTTTTCATTTTTCTAAATATGCTCCACATTTGTGGATTTTTTTTTTTTTGCTTCTTTCTTAGTTTCTTGAATTATTTGCAATGGATGTAGTGGAGCTTTTCCTTCTGGCTAGAACCCAAAATTTCATTTTCTAAAGTCCTCCCTTGTTTTCTTCCAAATTGTCTACAAGGTTAACTAAGTAACTTGAGATTATCTAAATTTTAAATGACTTAAGTAGCATTAGTTATACTTGCCAGCTACAGTTTGAAATTTTACTTATTCTCAACATTTACAAGAGGACACACACTATTAATTCTTCATTCTTGTGTAAGTATCAATATTTCCAATCAATCAGCCTGAGGCTACTAATCTCCTTGTGAGCTATCAATAATTATCCCCATCAGTATAAAGATTTTAATGAACACTGCTTTTCACGCTGCTTATGTCTCAGCCTTAGGTACCAAAATTTACTTCATGTCACATGTATTTACATATCATATTATGTTTTTGTGTTTAATGCATGACTCTTTTCATATTATTAAATATGTCTGCATATTTCTCTATTTCTTCCTTTTGATGTTAAGCTCCTTCTTGATAGACTTTATTTTTATTCATTGGTATTTTCCCAGAGCCTTATCAAGTGCCTGGTATATTTTATACATGAAAATGCAAGTTTGCTCATATAGGGATTACATGAAGTGTTTACCATAAAAAGATGACATCACAGCTCTACTTTGAGTGATGTAACCAGGATCACTTTACCTTGTTCCCTTCACTGACCATCAAAACTATGAACAGGAGACCTTGGCTGAGCATTTGCTTGATAATTTTCCACTGTAGTTAGCATGTATTTTTTTCTTCATTTGGTATGTTTGCTTCCTTTATTTTTGAAATATATAAAGCAATATATTTCCTCATGATAGATGCTTACAGTTTTCCAAGTAGTTGGGGATTTTTAAAATCACTGTTTTTGTTTTATGTTAACTTGCCCTTAACCACCCGGGAGAAATGTTTAACCACGAGGCATAAAATGTAAAGCAAGACTAGTATGCTGAGGTGTAAATGACTTAAATCAACAGCTTCCAACATCACCAGTTTTGCCAATAACCCTCTGTGATTATGGAACATTGTACTATGTGTACAACTACTTTGTCTTAGTTCAATGAGAAGAAATGTTTGTACCAATAATGATTAGAAAACATATCACGGCTATACCTTGTGCTCTGTATAACTACTACGAGGACAACAATATGCATTGTATCAATTATTGGAAATGTACTATTAGTATGTTTTGAAACTGTCACATTGTTATTTCTTATTAAAAGTAATTTTTAAAAAGTCCTTATTAAACCATGTGCACTAAAAGTCCCATAGGGCCAACAAGATGGTTCACTGGTCTAAAACAGTTGCTTAGACAAGCTTATGGAAATGCTTAGGCAACCACAGGGACAGCGGTTCGATCCCTGGCACTATATGCTTTGCCAGCCCCACCCTCAGGGCAGGCTGAACTGGCCATAATATATAGATAAAAATGAATAAATAAAATTACAAAGTTCCATAGTCCTATTTACTCTACTTCTTGACTTGACAGTGTAGAAACAGAAGGCAATCTTTGGTAAAGCACAACTTGTAGAGATCCCAGACGACAACCACAGACCAGTCTTGCAAGGGATGTGTGTGTGTGTGTGTGTGTGTGTGTGTGTGTGTGTGTGTGAGTGTGTGTGTGTGTTCAGGGTCACAGAACTCATCCTGGATATGCTACAGTTTTGAAATGCAAAGTCTTTAGCTCCGACTTCTGGTGGGAACAGAACTGGTGATGACCACCAGATGACAGGCTTCCAGGACTCTCTCTGATGGCTGATCCAGGTGCAATGGCTTGGACTTTCAAAAAATGTATTTGCTGCCAAAAGAAGAGGGGTATTACTTTTGTACTGGGATTCGAACTCAGGATCTTGCACTTGCCAGGAAGGATAGCGTACCATTGAGCTATAACCCCAGCCAAGAGTGGCAATTTTTATCTCTCAAAATAGGAAGACGTTGGCAGGTACTATGAGAGGGCAACAGCGTATTTGTGTGAGTGAGCAAGGTTAGGATGTAACATGTTATCTCATTGCCAATGGGTGAGATGATTACCGGAGGAAGTCCCGCTGCAGGCCTGACTGTAATACTATTCTCCCGCTTAGTGCTCACACTTCCTTCCTCAGAATAGCCAAGCACTTCAGCAAAGGCCTCACGTAGCTTCTTCTGGAAGGCACTGTGGGATGCTGTGACTTCAGGGGGTAATAGCCTCTTCTCCCCAAATTTTTGACAGTGATTGAGGAGACACAGTAGAACTGGGAGAAGGACACTGTTTTCCAGCTACAGAAGGCTTCCTGCAAGCATCGCAAGGAGCATGGACGCCAAAGGCGATGGGAGAGAAGAGCGCCCAGCACTCACAGTGTTTCCTCACAAATATGAATAAAAGATATTTAAACCCACTCTCTGTCACTTAAGTTCTGAATCCACAGTTTGCAGAATTCCAACCTAAATCTGTGTGTAAAAGTCACTTTCTATGTAGAGTATTACTTTCACACTCAAGTAAAATGTATACTCCATCTTTTAAGTGCACTAGGCTTAGTAAACCCTCGTTCGAGACATGACAGAGAATTCAGCTTTAATGTGTGGTTACTCTAACAGTGTGACACTGTGATGACAATGAATTTCCGTCACTGCCACCCGCTGTAGACATATTTTAAACAATTTCGAGACAAGGTGTTTGTGTATAGTACACTCTGTAGCTAGCCCCTGTTGGCCCAATGCTTGCTGTAATCCTATTATTAACAATAAAATATTATTTAATATTCCTACTAGAAAAACATTTTAATTTTCAATTTTACAGTTATAAATATTGATTAATTGGAAGATATTGAACTATGTATTGGTATAGCAGATTGGTAAGCCTATAATTAATATGTGGACTGTTTGGAAAGCTATTATATTCATATTACATACTATTTTAAATATAAATATAAATATTTAAATATAGTAAGACATATTTTACTGAGGTCATGATCTGAACAGTTGCACTGTGGGACAGAAAAGAAAGATTTCTTTTAGCTGTATAATATGTTAATATTTTCTTTTCAGTGCAGATGTTCTTGAAACTGGAAACCATTTAATAAAATCTATAATCTGTTTTAGGCTTATCATTTTAATGTGAAGATTGATTCCCTGCCAACTCATGTAAGTAGAATAACCACTTGTAAAATCATTGGATTAAAGCATAAGTTGAATAAGGTAAGAAGATTAGTGGAAACTAGAGGCATTAATTTGAAATGTAGCTGTTGTAAAATATGTATGAGGATTTTAATATAGGTTTTAAAATTAAGGCCACTTACATATGAGATTTTTAAAAATTCAGCCCCCTTGCACTAAGGATGTTATAAATCGGGGCGGATGAGAATAGACATGGAAATGTGTTGCAAGGCGGGTGGTACGCGAGCACATCAGCACGCGTGTAGGCATAGCCGAGCATAGGGCCAGAGAGACGCTCCGTATGCACCTTGGAGCAGCAGCGCACGTGAACCCAGGTGAAGGTGAGAGGCCAGTGTTAAAAAGAACTCAGAAGCAAACACCTGTACCAGGCAGAAGACACAAGGGCCCCAGCTGGAGCGAAGAAAGAACAGATGAAATAGCTGTGTTCCGGCCAGGAACACAGGACTAACTAGGATAATGAGGGGATTTGCGCAGCACGGCTGTTTTCTGGAAATCAAGATTGTAACTAAGCCAGTTGTTATTGTGATAACTGTGAAAAATGTCGTTAATAAAAATAATTATTTAAAAGAGTTGAAGAGAATAAACAGAAAGCTGGTTGCATGTTTGGTTGTCTACTGGAAGCTTCCAGGCTTATGTTGAATTGATGGTTCATGTTTGCAAGTTCTGAAAGCCTGGAACAGAACGAGGCAGGTATAGAGGCAGTGAAATGGTTCCACGCACGCTATCTTTTCCAAGGATACAAAAGGTCGAGCGGCATAGCTAAGCAATTAAGGAGAGGCAAAGAAAGAAGCCTAGGTAAGTCACAGGGAATACGGAATTCAGGAAACAGAGAGAAGACACTGGTGACCATAAATTCAGTTTATCTCATTTAGTTGATAAAGAAATAGTTATGTTATGTTCATTTCTTTAATCTTGAAAGCTGCTTTCATGTTGGTCACATATAAGTGTACACAGGACAGGTATTAAGAGAGGCAGGAAGGCTGCAAATCATACAGCAACAGGCAAGCATGGAGCTAAGTAGGTACTTGTTAGGTGGCAGAGGGCCGTGCGGCAGCTTGTGTTTTCTTCCTGGAGCAAGGACAGTGTTCAAGTCATCTTTCAATGTTTTCAGCATTGGTCTGAAATTCTAATTTAGATAGTACTTTCATTCTAAAAGATGTTCTCAACATTTGAGGGTTTGAAGCCCTGTGTTGCTTTAGAAATTTACTGTTGGATTCAGACTTGCTCAGGACCCCTTTGAAGTACAGATGAATAATAAGCCTAGAAACCCATAATGTACGCTGTAAATTTTGATTACATTTTCACAACTTATTTTATTCCCTGACTGAAGAAATTATCATTGAGTGTTTAGCATAATTTATACACAACATTTACTCAAGAGCACTTAATCTAATGAATTTAAAGTCTTACATTAAATATAGAAAATATAACAAAGTGTGTGTGTGTGTGTGTGTGTGTGTGTGTGTGATGTCACATGAAGTGAGATTAGAGAAAGCTATTTTATCTAGAGAAAAGAGAGCCTGGAACACAAAATCCCTGCATGACATGATATTCAAGTTGAGTTTGGGCTTATTATTGGTTACCCATGTGAACAAAAGTATAGGCAGAAAGACCTTAAAAGATTGCAGAATGTATACACACAGGGTAAAGGAGATTTCAAGGGTTTCAATTAAAATGCTTGTCTCTTGCAGAGCTGGAAAGTTTGGAGACGGGGATCTACTTCAGCGGAGATTTTTCAGTGGCATTCTAAACACTGTGATATTCATATTGAGAATAACAGGACCGTCTCAGGTTTTAAAGGAGGACCCGATCATAGCGACATTGTATTTTCATGAGGTAGTCCAGACAGCCCTGGGAAAGATGAGCTTTCAGAATAGAAGATTGAGGACAACAATGACATGAATTTATTGTGGAATGTATTATGGGTTAGAAGGATTGGAACTGGAGAGCTAGACTGTGGGAGAAGTAGGCGACATTAGAAAGGAATGTGAGAAGATAGAGTCAAAATATTTCATACAGTGTTCTGATGCAGGCACAAAATCATAACCTATGAGTTGAGTAAGAGGCTTTATTCTAATGGTATTCACAGAGATTTTATTGGCGCCTTTAAACTATGGTTATATGTTTGAGATTTGAGTTAAAAGCAATTAATATACATCTTTAGTTGTGGTCCTCTGTAGATGGCCCAATGTAAGACTAAGGTTCTAGTTTCTTGTCCAGCCAGTGTATTCATGAGAATCAACCAACTCACCTGTTAAGTCTAGCTTTGATTAATCTTAATTATTCAACTTATGAAAGGAAGTGGAGAAAGTAGATCACTGAACTATGCAAGCAAGATAAAATTGTGCAAGTTTTCTTCTTATCATTCAGTGCAAAAATTTGGCAGTTGTACACATTTTTCCAACTCATTGATTTGTATGATAATGGACACTATACAAAGAAATGCGTGAATCTACAAGAGTAGAAATTCCAGCAAGATGTGTGTTATGGAAATATCTGTATCACACAGAATGTACAATATTCTCTCTGGAGAACATTAGGATTTCAGTTTCAGGGTACAGTTTATGGAGAAGACTTCAGCAGACATCCTAAGTTACTTCCAGAGTGTCACTGATGCAACAGTTTGACTCTGGAACCATTATGATGAGCCAGGCCAGCGCTACCCTGATGGCTCCACTGCCTCGCAAAAATCTCCTGAGTCTAATTTTCTGATCACTACTGGTCTTCAACTCGTTGATCTGATACCCTGGATTTGAGGGTTGCAGTTACCAGAAGACGTGAACAAGCTATCTGTCATCCACGCTTTTGGAATCTGTGACATTTGGAAAAGTATTGACTTTATAATCAAAAGGCTTTGTCAGTGCTTAATTGAGGTTCAATTTCTTCTCCCTCCAGAAGTCTCCATGATAACAAAATAATTTACCTTTCCTGCGCAGTTTCAAGTAATCTTATCAAAGAACTTTTTCTTTTTACACTTTCAAGAAATTTCCATTATAAACCATCATTGCAACCCACTTGGTTGCAATGAAAAGTGAAGCCTACTAACCGTGTAATTTAACAGCAACAGTGAGATCCTGAAAGCCTCTTATTTTGAAAAAAAATTTGACAATTTGGAGCAAAAATCCTCACTCATATACACAAAAAAACTGCAATAAAATTAAGAAGAGTGAAATCAGGGTAGGGGGAGGAATTCCAGTGTAAAAACAAGAAGTAAGGAAGAGTCAACAGCATGACAGGAGATGAAAAGAAGAAAGAAAATTCTCACATTTTAAAATCAGCCTCCTTTTTTCAGCAGAAAGAAGCATTCTGCCCTCACAGATGAAAACAAACTGGGTCAACCTTCCCTAGTAGATTGCTCCATTGATTTTATCTTCAAATTTAGCTTAAATATTTTGCTTGGGGAAAAATCATCTATTTCAATTTGAGTTCCCATTTTGGGGACATATTATCTCAGAATATTTGAAATACAATTCTTTCCTTACTATTTTTGTCTTCTTGAGAATCATACACTGCTATCTTCAGTCATTTTCCAGCATTTTGGGGGAAAATATTTATATCCATTTTTATGGCAACTTTTTGTGAAAATGAAAGGTTGAAACTTTCCCCTTATTTCTTAAAACAAAATTCAGTCTTAAATTTTATGATGTGGAAAGATATTTTTATACTTTAAATTATCTGATGTAATTCAATTCCTCTGTAAATCATGTGAAATAACATCTCAGGACACAACTTTGGCACTGTTCTTTTGGAGAGATTCACTTGGTTGGGCTACCTGTGGTTAAGATTCATCACAAGGTTGGTGGAATCATGTGACACTCATTTTGGTGAGGTGAGTCCACTCCCACAGGAGCACAGATTTTGTTTCACCAAATGCCACAGACAGGGCCAGGTGAACATTTCAAACTGTCATGGAAAAGGGTGCGGTTTTCTAGTTTTCTATTGAATATCTGTTTATTTCATAACTTAATTACACCAGTAGCAATTGAATAAACAAGAATAGAGTTATTATTAAGGTTCTAACAGAATCTGAAGCTTGATCAAGGACCGTGCTAAATTTAAAACCATGATGCATCTTGAGTACTAGAAAATTTATCAGAAGAAAGGGCTATAAACTCTTCTTGCCACTTCTAGATGCTCTGTTAAGACTATGCTGGCATACTATATATGCCAATATTTTATTTAATGAATAGTGATTTTAAAAATTGAACATATTTCTTAATTTATTCCAATAAAGAATATATATATATATATACACACACACACACACACACACACACACACACACACACACACACACAATATAATGCTTGAAAGTGAGCGAAAGTAATTTGAAAATTGTAGTATTCGATATGTAATAAGTACAGTTATGTTGGCTATTTGCCATGTTTCTTTTAGAATTCTGGGAAGGATGCTATAGATTTTGCGCATGTGCGAGTCTGTAATCGCTTTACATACTCTCATCATTGCAACCCAAATTTCCATGTCTTACTGTATAGAGCGCATAAAATACAGTAAGTTGTTCATTGAAGCAGTAGCTGAAACAAACATACCATCCATTATACTTGTTCTGATAGGTCATGGAGCCTAAGTGCTGATGAGCAGGGCTTTGGAGACTCAGAAATGTCACTGAATAAAACAAACAAGATACAGAGAACACATACAGTGACTCAGACTTCTACAAACAGGGAAGAATGCCTAAAAGCCAAAGTTTACTTTACTTAAATAGTTAACAAAAATTTATTGCAAGGTATTTTTCACTGAATTTACAGTTTCAAAGAACATGGTACAAAACATAGGGCCATCAGCTTTGTCTAAACGTTAAATAGATGCAAATACACAAAGATTAGAAAAGAACCAAGGAGCATACTTTAAACATAAATTATAGTACTATAAATATAGTTTATGTACATTATACATACTCTTAAGACCTCAGTATATTATACAGCATATATTGTATTGGTTTTCAAACTATTTAGTGCTTTAACAATATTATATATCCATAGCATAAGAATTTATTTGCATCATTCATCTTACAGTAAATGATTTGAAATTGCTGAAGCCATACTTAGGCTAGTTTAATTCCATCGAGTGAATAACCGGGTATGGGCTAGCTGAAACACCTACGTGTCAAGCTAGAATTTTCCCACGAGTGTTTGCTTTCTGCTTGAGGGTGATGACCTCTTAGAAGAGAGGCTGCAGTGGGATGACAGTTGGGTGTGGAGAAAGCAGAGAAGGAAAGAGTGCATGGGGTATGGGTGGGAAAGCCAAGTGGCCAGGATGGAGAACTGAGGCAGGGAGGATCTGCATCTGAGGAGGAGCTACAAAGGTGGGCTGGTTCCCAGGGCAGAGCCTAGGTCCAACTGGTCCTACTGAGATCTGAGGTATAGATGTTCTGGAGAAAGCTGGGATTTGGGAGAGAAACTGTTGGTGTGGCTGAAGCACTTTGAGGGTTCCTGTGGCTGCGGCTGCCGCAGCAGCTGCAGCAGCGGCTGCATGTTGCTGCAAAACAGTGTGGTGGATGGTGGTGACAGAGGTAGAGCACAAAGATGGCTGCAGAGGCAGAGGCGGCAGAGGTGTGCCAGGGGGCGGCAGGGGTGCTGCAGGAAAGCTGAGCTTGACCTTGTTGGCCAGCACGTTAGGCTGTATAATATGATGGTAGACCTCACAAGGTAGGTTTCTGAGTTTTTCATGGTTTTCTAGTGGAATCAATAATGCTTGTTCTGGTAATGCTAAAGGAGCGAGGATTTGCTCCGTTGTAATGAACGTATGACCGCTGACATGTGCTTCCTTGAATGGTAATGGTGGTTGTGTGTTAAGGAGTCCTGAATTATAACACAGCCACTCTGCCGAGGCCTCATTCACCTTGCCTTGGGGAAGGCTCTCGGGCAGTTCGTAGTGGCAAAGGTATGATTTAGGCTGCGACTGTCTAAATGTCCTTTCTACATGAGGCACCTTGAAAGGAATTTGCTTTTCATTAATACTTCTAGGTTCGCTTCTTTCTTGGTGCTCAAGGGAGGCGGTGTCATTCGTTTCTTTCTTTGGGGGGCAGGTTGTGGCGGGATCCCTGGAAGGCTCTGACGATTCATCAGGATTGGTCTCCATCACAGAATGCTCGGCTTCCCCGCTGCTTTCAGAAGGAGGGAGATCACTAGGCTCTAGAACCAACTGGTCTTCTACTTGCACTGTTTGTTCCAAGTTCCTTTCAGCATTTGCAAGGTCTTGTGCTTCTGTTCCTTCTTTTTTGTCTTCCCTTGTGAACCTGCTCGGGTGTTGCAGAGGACTCCTTTCCGTGGAATAATCTGCATTTTCATTAACACCCAAAGTTTCAACTCCCATGTGAAATCTGCTTCTTTTTCTTCTTCGTTTCTTTTTAGGCTTACAGGGAGCAAAGGAAGCATTTGCAGACCTCAACAATCCTTCAGGTAAATGACGCTGTCTGTTTAAGCTTTCATCTGATGAGTAAGAAAGTGAATGCTGTCTGCGTTTTCTGTGGAATCGTTCCGATTCATTTGTGACAGAATTGTAGCCTCTTTTAACAGGCTGATTGTGACTCACACGTTTTGGGTCATTTTGAAGAACTAGGAATCTGGGATCCTGACTATAGCCTGACAGTCTGGCTTTCCAGCACCAGTAAGCTCTGGAGTATGTTAAGTAATTCTTCCCAGACTGTGCCATTGCTGGACTAGACTGCCCACCGAAAAGTATCTTGTTCTTCATACATTCGTTTTCAGAATTCATAGGATGGTTATTACGGTAGTCAGTCTTCCAGATTTCACACGTTTCTTCATTTTCACTTAAGATCTCAGATGCTGATTTAGAGTTTTGATCAGGTAAATGAGCTGAGTCTAATAATTGCTCAGTAACTGAATGCTGTTTTTCTGCAATTGCTTCCAGTAAGGTTTTCTGAGTTTTGTCGGGGACAGCACTTTCCATTTCCATTTTGCAGTGAGTTTCCTCTTCGGTTTTCTCCCCATGGTGGTGATGCCGACAGAACTTCCTTTTCTTCTTTCTTCTACTTTTATGGAACCAACCTTTGTGAGTGTCCTTCCACCTTACTTTGCCATATTTCTCATCCACAGTGTCTTGTGTCATGTGACTCTTTGTGAACTTACATCTTCCTGTTTTCCTCATCCTATAGGAAACATTTCTAAGCCTCTGACCTGTAGACTCATTTTTTCCAGAGCCATATATATTGGAAAGGGCATTGACGGGCAAAGTAGGCGCGCTCTGGCTGAATCCATTTTCTGAGCCACTGATTTCACCATCAGTGGACCCTGTCCCATTGAGGTCCTTGTGGCCTGAAACTGGTTGCTTGCAAAGATCTTCCTGCTGCGGAGAACAAAGATCATTTAAAGGCAGCTTACTTTTATCCGGATTGCTGTTCAATTTAGTGGATTTGAAGTCAAAACAGAGAGGATTACAGCTATAGGAAATGGATGGTTCCGTACTTGTGTAGACCAGCATTTCCGTTGGCCATTGCAAAACTGTGGATCCATGTTTATTGAGGACAGGGACAAATGGTTCAGACTGTCTTTTATGTAGATCTTGTTTTTTAGGTAAGGTTATATTATCCACTTCAGTATTTGTAGGGGCTACTGTATCTAGACCATTTTTCTTTTCAGTTTCAATCACGGGCACATTGTTATTCTTAATACTTTCTTCTGCAGGAGCTTGCGTGGATATACAATCAGTAGGCATATCAGGAATTGTAGATCTGTTTTCTGACAACTCAGAATTGTTACCGCTTACAAGCACTGCTTCGTTGACAACAGTATCCTCCTGGGAGGCCTGATCTGCCAATGGAGATGGAACTTTGCAATTGTCTATGTCAGAACATAAAGGGAGTTGTACCTGGCAAAATGAAGGTAACATAAGCACATCTTTTTCACAAGAGACATCGTTCATCTCTTGAATTTGAGTAGCTTCTTTGTCAGTGCCTGTTGCCTCTGCTGGATGAAATGAGTTCACTTTCTCCTCAGAATTCAAAAGTGTATCTGTTGGTGAAAATCGCTGTAGATGACAGGCACTGGGGACAAACCTACTTTTTCTGCTAAATTCTTTTCCCACCAATGTATCATCATTGCTTTCCGAGAAGGCGGAGGCAGAGGACTCCAGCTTCACCGATGCTTTCTTTGGAAATGCGAAAGAAAAGCCAATTTTGTGTCTGTATATTCCCTGGGCTTGGTCCCCAACTGGGTGCTTTTGTTCTGTACAGTTCGCACTTTCAGGATCTGCAGCAACCGTGGTCACATCTTTAGTATTCTCCTCCCTCTCTAGCAAAGTACACTGAGAGTCTTGCTGGTTATTAACTGAATCCACAACTCTTCGCGAAGTTTCATTACCATTTTCTCTCACAGTAACCGTTGTTGACTTGAACATGGGGCCACTTCCAGGAGCACTACAAAAAGAAAGCCAAGAGTATGTTAAATTCAACAGTCTAGAGGAAAAATAGTCTGACACTTACAACTAAAAAGGTCGCTAAGTTTTTATTTTTTTTTAAATCTTCCTGGCTTTGTAAGAAAATTAATTTATGATCATGCAAGTGCTTTGTATAATAGCACAGTATCATTTTACGCTTGGTTATTTTTTGAGATATCTTAAAGATACTGCTTTGAAATTACCTTGAAACTGTAAACGGCCACACAAATGACCTTTCTGTGCTCCCCAACCCATGCTTCTTGTCTACTTTGTTTAGATTTGTGTTTTAATCTCTAGGCCATCCTTAAGCACATTTTGGAATGTTGTAATTCCTCTAAGGCAAAGCTATTTTTACATAAGTAGTTGATATCATATCTGTTATGTGAATGATATGAATGAAATTTAAAATGAAAATGAAACTATCATAACCTTACACAGGCTGGCATTTGGTTTAACCAATCATTTCACCCAATATTCCCTGTACACCTCATTCCATGGGAGTCTGTTTCTTTCAGGCTGAGTTGTTTGTGGTCACAGACAGATATCTGAGAGATAGGATTAGCTGGATGAGAACTTCCTGCCTTGCAGAAAAGTGCAATTCAACATTTAATGTTATGCTGAATGTGTAAGCCATACAATGAAATACAGTAATGAAGGATAAAAAACTACTTTGGATCTAAAGCGTAATTATTTTGCATTGCATATGCTATGAAATTTGTGCTTTAAAGTACTATACCATTTAGTACATGGATATAGAAAATCCCTAAGTCTTATCTGTACCACAAAATAGTCATCATATACAGAATTATCCATTTTATTTCAAATATCAGATTTTTATTATTTACAAATGCCCATTTTTTTCTTTTTTAAAAATATTCTCTTTGTATAATTATCAGCACTATGTGCTGGCCCCCTGGCTTATCTGCTACTGTGTAACAGCACCACTTTTTACCTGGATATTTTCTAGAGGCACAGAATATGTATATGTGTATACGTGTATGCTAAGTGGAATATGTTCTCTGTACTGATGATAGCAATTTATGTAAGAAGTGAATATTCTTTATTGTACATGTATTGCTTACTCTGCCCCTCTTAATATATATGCAGTGCTACTTCAAGAACATTAAGGTCTATAAGTCCTCTGATTCTGCATAGCATTAACCTGAAATTGGACAATTTTCCACTTGTCTCTGTTAGATTAATGTGTCGGATTAGTATAATTAATTGAATAGTAGCTATAGCAATTTTTAGAATCATTTCATACAAGACTGCAACCTCATTTAATTTTACTTTAATTTTGTTAATTTTTGACATTTAAAATATGACAATATATCCTATAAGACATTTTAATTTTTGTGATGTATTTGGCACAAGGTCTACATGGTCTATAGTGTCTACAGGGTCTCACTACATAGATTGGACTTGTAGTGATTCTCCTGTTTTCAGCCTCATAACTACTGAGATTAGAGGCATGCACCACCATGCCCAATATCAGTGGCTGTCTAGCACACCCCTGGGCTGGAGGTGGGAGGTCATGGCTGGCTTGGGATCAAACCCTGGCCAATGCACTCTACCTAAGCAGGTGCTGTAGTCCACTGAGCTATCTGGTTGACACTACTTTTTGATATGTTTTTATAGGTCAATATATCCTACAACACTTTTCAGTATAAAATAGATTTAATATAAAATATTTTCATATAGACAAGAATGAGACGTTTTACTCAGAAGGAAAAAGAACACTTTAAGAAGTCATTTATTTTAATAGCATTGCCGTGCCTGGGATTGTAAGGTCTGGATTATAACACTGTTCACATCTAGCAGCTATTCACTATGAGAAGCAGGTGAAAGTTTAAGAATTGTGAATTTCTAGTGAGACCTAGTGGTGCACAACTCTAATCGTAGTCCTTGGAGGCTGAAGCGATAGGATTGCAATAAAAATTCAAAGCCAGTCTGGACTACACAGCAAGACTGTCGCGCACACACAGACACACACGCACACGCACACGCACGCATACACACATGCACACACACACATGACCTGTGAATTTCTAACAGTCTAGTTTTATTCACAGTGAAACTAGTTTTAAGGTACTCTAGAAGTACACGATATTCTCCTCCCCTCTGTTTTAACTTTGAAAAATAATTTCAAACACAATCTTCATTTAAAATAAATTCCACTGAAAACTTCCTCTCGGTCTCAGGATATAAGAATAGGCCACGCCTAGCTCTCTTCTTCAATTTTGAATTTCACCAAGAAATAAGATGCATGGCAACTAAGATAGCTTAAGGAGATGCATAGTGATAAATTTTTTATGAATTAAAATTATAGTAATTTGAGCTTTTTATTGAAATGTAACAAGTGTTAGCATAAAATTCAGATTCAAATTACTATTTACAGCCTACAGAAGGCCATGAAAACATGGGTGCTTTACGTGAGTACAGAAATAAATAGATTAGTGCTCTTTCTTTTCAACTCCCCCCACCCTTTCTTGTTCTATTTTAGGAAAATGTGACATTTCTTGCAGACTTACCACACAGTCTCCTTCCTTAGCTCGGCCAGCTTGTGCAGGCGTTGGAGGGCCCTTTCTTGCTTCCTCTCATCCTTCCTGGATTTAGATGCTACATTTCGAGCAAATTCCCTTTGTTTCAGTTCTTTGAGCCTCTATCAAAAAGAGATAAAAATGATTAATAGCTTTTGAGCCTCTGGCACTTGGGAAGTTTCATTGATGTTGCTGGAATTTCCCAATACATCATGTTTGTCCTCATCAAAGAAAAACGCAACACAGAGTGAAAGCCCTCTGCTAGCAGAAGTATTTTCTTCTACTCTCCCTTGTGAAAAATGTTAAGTCACACTCTTCTATAACAGTGAAAGATATATCTAAGCTAGATGTAAATTAATATCAAAATCTTTATTTTTTCTCGATTGTTGGCTGCTAATTCTGACAATACTTTGGAGTCTCATAAGTCACTGAGTTTCAAACTAATTCAGTCGATCTGTGATTTCTGGTCACACGTGATAAAATCCCTCAGACTTTGCTATGATCTGTACAAGAAAGTTCTCGAGCCATTTTCATACTGTTCTAGCAGAAATTGTCTTATGTTACTCCTCAGTGCAAATGATCTTTCTGGGAATGATTTAAAACAATACCTTCTTTCAAATATCAAGCACACTCCCCAAATATTTTATGACCTTGGGAGAACATTATTGTTTTTCGACAGTTATTACTATTTTTGACATTATTTTTCATTGTATTACCAGATCATATTTGGAGGTTGAAAGCCAGAAATAATGCATACAAGCCGGGCATGGTGGCTCACGCCTGTAATCCCAGCACTCGGGAGGCTGAGGCAGGAGGATCAGTGTGAGTTCGAGACCAGCCTGGGCTACAAAAGTGAGCTCAAGGCCAGCCACAACTGCATAGCAAGACCCTGTCTCAAAAAGACAAAAAAAAAAGGCATACAAAGAATGCTCAAATTAATAAGCAACTAAGTGTGATATTATTTTAGGGACACTGACAGTGTCTCATGCCACAAAATTTTCACTGTGATTTCTCATAGAGATTTTATATAGATAATAAGAATGATCAAATAGTATTTTTTCTCAGTGACTTATGTTGTTAGAGAATTGTGATACAAATAGTTTAATTAATGACTTTTATCATTAATGAGAAAGTATGAGCATATACTTAACATTTTTCTCCCACTTATCTATATGTATTGATTATATCTAGAATAATTTTATTTACACAAAGATATTTAAAAATGGTCTTTTGTATTGATATGCATGTATAGAAGTTTTCCAGCATAAAATTTATATGAAAGGGAACTGGGTATATACCTTGATGGTCTAAGTGTCTACACCAGGCAAGAGCAAGGACCTGAGTTCGAGCCCTGGTCCCGCACGCTGTGCCAGCTGTATAATGGAGTGTGTTAGCACATTCTTGTAATCCCAATGCTGGGTAGGCTGAGACAGGAGTTTTACTATGATTCTGAACTGCCTATCAAGATCTTATATCAAATAAATATTTTTTTAAAAAAAGAACTTAGATCAGACAGACCATTTCATAAATATCTATACTACACATGTCATATAAATTTAAACTTTGATATTATTATGCAATATTATTCAACATAGTCATAATTTTAAGATATGAATGAAATTGATCTTAAAAACAGATGTGGAATTAAAATGGAATATATCAAAAAAGTTACTTCTCAATTTTAGTAATTGAGTCCTTTTCAATTGTATTTTTTTAAAAAAATACTTGATGTTATAACAAGACCCAAAGACAATTATAGATACTAAAAATATTATCTCCATTAAATGGTTGGGAATTTTTTTTAAAAAATACTTTTATTGCTATTCCTTTTGTCTATGAACATACATATGGGCAATGAGTGTGCATGAGTGTGTGTGTGTGTGTGTGTGTGTGTGCACGTGTGTGTGTGCATTGTGCAGAAATAGGGACAGAAAAAAACCTAGCAAACTATATCACTAAGTGATTTATTTTCACAGGTCCACGGAAGAACGGGCAGGGATGCTCAGCAAACACAAGAAGGACTTCTGTAGGCATAAGAGATGAGCTGAAATTTGAGCAATGCATAGAAGCAACCGAAAGAAGAAAGGCAAAGCACTGGGCAGAGGAACGGATTTCAGAGCGCAAACCACTGTGTGCAAGTAGAAACAGGACCATTTCTATGCTAAACATTATTCATGTGCAAAACAGGAGCAGGGTGGTGCACATGGAGAACTGATGAATTATGAATGACAGGCCCGAGCCAGATCACAAGGCTCCTATCTGTCCAATTTGTCTTCTGTATTTCCCATGCTGAGAAATGCTGCTTGCCTTTACAAGAACAAGATAGTCGTTGAAAAGAAGTGAACAGTTTGGGTCCTAGCAAAAGGTTGCTTAAGGAATATATGGAAATAACCAGAGATAAAGCTTTCTAAAATAAATAAGTCACAGAATTAGAGTGCCAAGGGAAATAAGAAAAACAAATAACTTGCAGTAGCAATTAAAGAGCTGATATGGAAAGAGTATTTTATTGCTGTATTATTCATGTCTACATAGTTTTATTTTATCAGGCACAGATAATACTGGGAACTAATAACTTTGGGATACAGGAAGCAACACACAAGAAGGCAAGCTTTAATATTTTTAACGGGGGTTGGGAAGATAGCTCAGTAGAATAAGTGCTTGCCTACAACATGCAAGGACCTGAGGTCAATCCTTGGCTCCAAAAATACATATATTTTTAATAAAATATTTACTATAAAAGTGGGTAACTCCTATTACCTGTAGAGATATAGTAAACAAGTTACACACAGTGAAGTAAGGTGACAAAAATGGGCTTAAATTTTATTGAAAAGATCAAAGTCCAGGCTTTGCATGAAAAGCAAAGGTTCATTTTTGAGGCAACTGTATAAAGGGCTAGGACTTTTACTAAGTTTTTTTCAGATTAGACATTATGACTGGAATTAGTCTGTTTCTATTGATAGTGCAGCTAAATGTCCATCAGTTACCTGGCGCCTGTTGTGCCCTCAGCAGTGTGGTTGACCGCAGCCCGAGGCTGATAGTGATAACTGTGGATATCTGAAGCCCACAAGCTCAGTGCTCTGTTGGTGGCCAAAAGAATCACCATGCGACCTGCCAGCATCCTTAGTCATCTCAATCACAAACGGGCTCATACTTTTCTTAGACTTAGACTTCTTGATATCAAAGTTCACCAGTCCACCTAGTATTTTGGTGATTGATTGTAGAGCATATTGATTAGAACAAACTTTGCAGAGAGCTAAGGCTAAATTCGCAAGTTTCTGTATTCCTTCCTATAATTTTCTGTAGCACAAAGTCAGTATTTTTCTGGGGAGTACTTTCAAAGGTGCGCTCTAAAAATAATATGACAATGTTTACACAAATCAATATATAAGCTAATACTTATGGTTTTCTGGAAACACCATCAATAAAGTTTTATCAACAGTGTTTTGACGATTACTCAAAATAAAAGCTTAGTGAAAAAGCTGTCAGGAAATTACTGCTAGTCAGCAAGAATTGGGCAATGACATATGTAAATGGCAACTATCAAAGCAGAGAGATCTAGTGTTCCTTGGAATGGCAACCTCTCGGAAACCCTACTCTGTGTTCACACTAACTTACTCCACAGATAACAAAGCAACACTGGACATATCCAGGTCAGTTTTCAGATGCATTCTCAGGAAACCCACAAAGATGGAAATATCAGATGAGGCTGGTCATTGGTTAGTGGGTGTGGTTAAGCGACTGGCTAATCAGCAATCAGCAGTCCTTAAATTTGTAGGTCAACTGCACTGTTTAATAGACATGTGATCAAAATCAGGACAAAAGGAATTCACATTTTTATAAACATCTTTTGTCCATGTAACTGTTTAATCACACCATTGGTCCTAGATGAGATTGCCTGGTGGTCTAATCTCCTGCCTGGCAAGCAGAAGGACGGGGATTCAATTCCTGGGACCACATGCCATAGTACAAGCCGTGAGGTGAGTGCCTGTACTAAACACATACATACATACATACATACATACATACATACATACGCACATACATACATATTATATATTATAATAAATAAAAATTATAATGTATAATTATAAACATTTATTTATTTAAAAAATACAAGCCAATGCTCTCAGGTACCTTTAAAAATACTTCTATATGATATGTTTGAAGTTTTTTTTGTTTGTTTGTTTTTTATGTTAATCCAGGGTCTATAAGTTTTCATTACACAGATAGGATGCCTAGCGATCCTCCTGTTTCAGCCTTCTCAGCACTGAGATTACAGGTGCCCACCGGTATGCCCAGTTGCCGTCTCAGTTGCTGTCTCAATATATCCTGGGTGCAGGGCTGGCATAGCATGCCTGGGACAGAACCTCAGTCCCTGCATCTGCCCAAGCTGATGCTTTAGTCTGCTGAGCTATCTGTCCTTTCCATGCTATGTTTGACATTTTATACTTTCCCAAACCGCACTTTTGGAATTTACATTCTTTTATCTTCTTTTCAATGTGTATAAGAGTATGTACCACACTCTGAACTTGATAGAATTGTTAAACTGTTAACTTGATACAGATACAGTTCATCCATACCTATGCGTGCTCTTCATTTCCTTAGCTAGAATTGACCCTGCTCCTTAAAATGTATTAAGTATATTCTGTACTCTACCCTGATGTTAAAAATGTCATAGTATACAAGGCCTTCACTGCCATTTGCGTTTGGAAATGATAACATTGAAGTGAAAGCCATTTTAGAGGTTTTCAGCATAATTTAAAGAGACAGAACAATCACTACAATCATGGTCTTGTGGATCATGCTCTGTGATTTACCTCCTGAGTTTATTCAGCTACATGTCAGTCAAGTCATCTAACTAACTCTTCAGGACTGGCTCACGTGGCTGTCATATGTATATTCATTTATCTCTAACTGAGTGCTCAATATTTTTCAGATGCTGTTCTAATACGATTGATATAATTGTGTCAAAGAAACAAAAAGTCTGCTCTTCTAATATTTTCATCATAGCTAGGAGAGGCATACTGAAATCTATAAATGTGTTTGTTGTATGACATAATAGTGAAAATCCATGTGGCTTAAACACACTGAGGGCTGCTAGGCATATTGCTTTAAAAAAGAACAGCTACTTTAAATAGAGTAGTTATAGAAGGCTTACTAAGTTTCCGTTTTTGTGTAGGTGTCTACTAATTTTAAATTCATCTTCCTAAAATAACAGATATTTATTATGGTTTTGTTTCTATGGTTCAATGTGCCAGTGTGTCTTTTGTCTATTAAAAGTATTTTCTGAGGGTATTTTCATCTGGAAGTTTCTCTAGGAACTAGAAATTTCTCTGTTCAAACTCCTTAAAGTTGTTGGCAGAATTCTTGACCTTACAGTTGTAGAACTGCAAATGTGTACTTTCTGCTGGCATTGAGCCAGCGCCACTCAAGATCTAGAGGCTTCTACAAGTTCCTTGCCCCCTGAACCTCTCCTGAGCTTTCTGGAAACATGACAGCTTCTTCAGCTTCCACGAGTTCCCCTCTCCAATCTGCTAAGGTGATGTCTTGTGTAACAGAATGTCTACAAAGCTAGAGTCAATAAAGAGGCATCCCACCACTATTTCATATTTTGTGATTTATAATCAAGTCACAGGCTTCACCTAATCCCAAGAGAAGTGAATTACAATCAGGTAAGATTTTCTGGGAATGTGCTTAGTTTATTGTGACCATAGAAACCACACTGAGTTCAGAATGTTGTTGAGCAAAGATTTGTGGGAGGTCAAGAAAAAATGCATTAAAAATATCTCAGGGAAAACAAAACCTTCATACAGAGAGAATAGCCAAAGAAAGGTATTAGCTGCAGGGAAGACTAGCTTTAATCAGCAGTCCTAGCTGCACAGCACTTAGTTGATTGAGCAGATATGTTGCTAGATTATAACAGATGGGGAAAGGAGAGCTATCTAAACCACAGCACGGAGTGACTGACAGCTCACAGAGGAAGAGCAAATTTGGGTGTATTATCATGTGAAATTTGACAGTGGCAGCTCAAATTTTTTCTGGGCCATTCTGGGAGCACAAGGATAAAGGGATATCTTTTCCAAGGACAGATGTTCAACTATATAATCTACCTGTTCATTTTCCTTGGAAGAATAAATAGCCATGCCAGGCGTGTTTGTACAGGCCTGTAATCCCAGCACTTGGGAGGCTGAGGCAGGACAATCAGTGGGAGTTTGAGCCCAGCCTGGGCAACAAAAGGGAGTGCAAGGCCAGCCTGAACTGCAGAGGGAGACCCTGTCTCAAAAAGACGGGGGAAAAAAAAAGAATAAATAGCCAAATGGGAAATTATGTATCCATTCACGAGCTGAGACAAGTGGCTTGATAAGTTGCTAAGTGACATGAGTGTGCGTGTGTGTGTGTGTGTGTGTGTGTGTGTGTGTGTGTGTGTGTGTAGACTTTGCGGGGCAAGACACATAGAGTTATGTCTGTGAATGCTCATTAAGGGGTTGCCTTGGCAGAATAAGATTTTAATCATAAATTCAATAAGATTACCTGTCTTCTGCAGAGCAGTTTTAAAAGACAGTCACCGCTGTCAGCACCCAGGGGGCTTACAACCAGGTGACCACAACAGCGGGGGTGGAGATCACGCAGGAGCCCTGCAGCGTGTACATCCTTTCTCGAGGACTGACACAGCTGCAGCCCTGTGGTGGGCAGTCTCCCAGTTGGAGGTCCCCAACGGTGTGTCATCCTCCCCTGGCATGACCAGAGAACTGCTTGGGGGCAGGCTGATTCCACTGGCCTGCTTCTGTCTTACAGGGCAATGTTACATTCTTTCTCAAGTACACATTTCCCTCAGTACGAACTTGCTCTTTCTGCACACACTAGTGCCCCAACCCCACTTCCTGTTTTCTCACAGGATGCTTTATGCACGGCTGTAGCATCTTGCTTAGTGTTGCTCCAAAGAGTGGACGGTGCAGTCACTACTTTGATGATGAACAGAATCCCACAAGCATTGAATTCATCCATCTTGCTTTATTTCAACCCAGAATGAAGGGAGCATAAAAAGTCATCTGAAAGCCAGGTTACAGCCTCTTATCAGTGGTGACATCACACAGGACCAAGGGAAACTTCTCCCAAGGCTTCATCTACTCTGAATCAGCATATGGTCCTGTGACTTCTGTGGTCAAGACCTAAGGCTGTCGAGATCAGTGCGTGTGAGTTTTCCAGCTTCACCAGACTCTACTACTCTGCCTGAGCCAACTTGCAGCAAACTTTTTGCTTTCTGACACATACAATGTGTTTCGCTGGTCGAGACATCTTACTTCCAAAACCAGGAATCCTTCCACCAAGGGATGCCTCAGTGACGCTGCAGAAGGGGGAGGTGAGACTCTAGTTACCCAGGCACTTTTGTATCCTCCCGTCACGGAATTATAGGCACGGCTGGGAGGGAGCTACTGCCCCACCCTGGAGGTGGGAAGATTATGTGTGGAATTCAGAAGATGCCAGTTTAGAAAATCTCATAGTGGAACTACGTTTTGTGATTGAAGCAAACGAATAAGTATACTTTTATTCAGTCAGGACCAATATTTAGCAACGAAGGCTTGGATGAGCCCAGCTAGAAAAGAACCGGGATGAACTGATCAAGAACGGCCAAAACAGGTTTTCTTTTATCCAAGATACAGAATCCCTGGTACAGAGGAACATCTTCATAGATACAGATACCTATGCATAGATATAGAGATGTATCTCTATATATTTATACTCTCTTTATTCTTTTTTTTTCCTGATGGATATCATGAATCTAATTACAGAACCATATTTTACTGTTTCTAATTTTATGGGATGCTATATAAGATACAATGTGTTAAGGAAAAGAATATCGCCTTATGACTTTGTTGTCCATTTTTGGAAATGGGTTAGTGTGTTTTCAGATATGTGCAGGGTAGTAACAACATCTTAGCTAGAGTGGTGTCTTGCTCTGGGCCTGTTTTCAGATTAAGTATGGTTTCAGAATACATGCATAGATGTCAAGCTAACAGAAGACTGGTCTTTGTTGAGCTTGATTTATACTTTGGTATGTGTAAGATGTGCCCCAGAATGCAGAAAGTCAAAACCAGAACAGATTTTGCTGAGGTATTTTTAATGACATTAACATTTAAATCAGCTGAATCTTAATACAATAGATTACCTTCCAGAATAAATGCATACTCTGTTCAGTCAACTGAAGGACTTCAGAGCCCAGCCCGAGATTTCTCCCAAAGCAGAGAAGAACTACGTGTTCAGGCTGGACAAACAAGTCCTCTCTACTCTAGGCTTCCAGCTGGGTAACCTGAACTGGAGATTCTGGACTTTGCAGCAGTTCCGGTTATCAGTGGTGTGTGCCATGTCCTT
Source organism: Myocastor coypus (assembly GCA_004027025.1). NCBI lineage: Eukaryota > Metazoa > Chordata > Mammalia > Rodentia > Myocastoridae > Myocastor > Myocastor coypus. Next base: position 31,439 of record PVJA010022012.1, read on the forward strand.
CGTGAACCCTCTCATCTGTGCAACACACACACATACACACACACACCAACGCATGCACGCACGCACATATGCATGCATGCACGCATGCAAATGCACTATTTCTTTTCTCTGGAAAACTGTTAGCTAATAAAGACTTTCTCCTGAAGATGAACACTCCATTGTGATATCTTAGGGTACATGTTACAACTTGATTTCCCATTAGCAGATTACTCTTTCTGCTTTATTAATAGAATTCCATGGAGGAAAAGCAGTTTGGGACTAAAATAATAAAAATGCTGTCTGTTCCTTAAATAAAGTGGATAATTTGACATTATTTTTTACTGTGTAATTGAATTGTAAGTGAATGTCTCCACAGTGGATGGGGGGGGAGAGAAAGAGAGAGAGAGACAGAGACAGAGACAGAGACAGAGAAACAGAGTGAGAGAGACAGAGACAGAGACAGACAGAGACATACAGAGAGAGACAGAGACAGTGAGAAATTCTCATGAGAAAACAACTCCCTGTTGTGTTTATAACATTCTGTTATGCTTCAAGCTCTGATTGTTAATTGTGAGGCTTTGATGGGCAGCACCGAAGCTGTGAGTCTTTCAGTTAGGCAGGGGCCAAGATACTAAAATAAAAATATTGCCAGAGTCTGATACATCTTTGAATTTGTAGTTTTCACCTCAGAGGGATTCTCTATATGGTTTAGAAATGTAAAGCAAATTTTCAGTTTTCTCCCATTTCCAAACTTCTTTTAAAATTATAGGTCTTGAGCTGCGTGTGATGGTGCAAACTTCAGCAAATTGGGAGGTTGAGGCAGGAGGAGCAGCCCGGGTCGCAGAAGTGAGCTTAAAGTGAGTCTGAACTGCATAGCAAGACCCTGTCTCAGGAAGACATAAATGAATAGATAGATAGATAGATAGATAGATAGATAAATACATAAATAATTGTAGGTCTTGCTTTATCTTGGCCATAACCATCCAGCTGAAAAGTCTAACTATGAGGTAAAGAAAAGAAAGCCATACTAATATGCTGAGTTGTAAAAGTCTCAAGTAAACTGCTTCTGATAATGCCACATGAGCTGATAGTCTACCACCATTATGGACTATTGGACGGAATATACAGCTTCTTTCTCTTTGTGCAAGGAAAAGAAAGATCTATATGAATGATGTCTAGAAAAGAAATTCTGTCTGTACTTTGTACTCTAAACAGCTATGACAAAGACAATAATATGCAATGTATTAATTATTGTAAAAATAAATAAATAAAAATAAAAAGATAAAAAATTTGTATATTAAAAAAATTCATATATGTACCTGGTTGGCATATGTACATGCATCACTATTATGATGCAGTATATGTCTTTGAGGGTAATTATATTAAATTTAGAGAATTGGGACAAATATAGAGCTCATCTTAGCTCATTTTCCCTACCTCCCTTTTTTTCTACTATCTCTATTTTATTTTTCTCTTCAATTTTTTTTTTTTTTTTGTATTTTGAGTCTCTCATATGAGAGAAACCAGGTAATGTTTAAATTCTGTGCCTGATTAATTTCCATCGATGTTGGATCTCAAGACCTATTTAATGTTTTTCTTGCCAATGACTCATGTGTCCTTTCTGGTTCAGGAGTACTGCGCAGTGCACTTTCATATTCTTTAACCATTCACCCATTGGTTGACATATAGGACAATTCCATGGTTTAATATTTGTGAGTTTTGCTATTATAAATGAAATTATGTACAAAATACTACAATATAATGACTTTAGATCTTTTGATAAGCTGCCTAGCAGTGGTATAACTGGATTGGGCAGGATTTCTCATCTTAGATCTTTGTTCTTTTTAATTTCTTGGTACCAGGAATTGAACTCAGGGCCTCAAGTTTGCTAAGCAGGTGCTACACCACTGAGCTACATGCCTGCCTGGATGTGGTTTCTTAACAAACCACTATGTGGATTTTCATAATCATTGTACAAGCATACATTCCCACCAACAAGGTAAACTTACTTTTTTTTCCACTACAACTTTATCAAAATTTGTTATTTTTTGAATCCCTGATAATAGCCATTACTATTGGACCAAGGTGGAATATGTGTTATTTTAATTTGAATTCCTATAATGCCCCCAAATGATAAAATGCTGCATATCTTTACTGGCCATTTGTACTTGAGATGGCACGTTCTACAATAAAGCTGCGAACACCAAGGCACTGGCCAAAATGAATATATGCTACATACATATCTTCAACAACTGACTAGAAAATGAATTGGAAATTTGCCCAGACACATACAGTTATCTAAATTTTGATAAAATACTGACAACTTATGCCTGAGCAAAGAGCCTCTGTACTATATGGTGCTAGGAAAACTGGTTATCTCCATGCAGGACAGTGAATCTAACCCATTCCTTTCATAATATGCTAAGATCAGTTTACAGGGGAGCAAAGACCTACAAATGAAAACACAAGCACTCGAAATGCTGGAAGAAATAAATTGGTAATATGTTGAAGGCACAGGCGCACAGCAATGGTCTCCTTGAACAGAACCCTAACTGCTCATGTGGTTACACCAAGCATCAGCCAATGGGATTACGTCCAAGCGAAAGCTGATGCCCAGGAAAGAAAATAACCAACAGAGCAAGCAGATGGCTGACAGAATCAGCAGAAAAAGTGTGGCAGTAATAATCCCTCAGAGAGGGCACTGACGTCTAGATTATAAAAGAACTAAAAATATTAGACCCTCAAACAATAAAAAAATCCAAAAGAAAATGGGCACTTAAGATTAATGTAATCTTACTTTATATATTTACATATATATATTATTTTATATTTTATATATTATTCATATATACTTAATATATATTTGTTTATATGTTTATTTTATTTTATTTTTATTTTTACTTATTTATTTATTTATTTTTGTCTTTTTGAGACAGGGTCTCACTATGCAGTTCAGGTTGGCCTTGAGCTCACTTTTGGAGCCCAGGCTGGTCTCGAACTCACACTGATCCTCCTGCCTCAGCCTCCCAAGTACTGGGATTACAGGTATATATTTATTTTATATATTTATATATTTAGTAGATTTGTCCCTTGATCATTCCTTTTGTGTTCTTTGACCTCTGTACCTTCTAATGGTCCTTTTAATCCTTACATTGCAAGTTACATGTTTCTAAGATCAGCTTTTAAAGTGGAGTTAGTTTGCATTAAGTAAAATATGAGCTTAGATCAACAATAAAAAATAAACGTGTTTCCTTTTACAAGCGAATCAATTACTCATTTATTTCAACACTTCTTTAATTCAAGGATGATCACTATCTAAATTAGAAAATCTAAGCTGGGCGTGGTGGCTCACGCCTGTAATCCCAGCACTCGGGAGGCTGAGGCAGGAGGATT
>PVJA010022013.1:0-34734 GCA_004027025.1 Myocastor coypus
TCTATGTAGTGAGACCCTACAGACCCTGCCTTAAATACAGAAGAAGGAAAAAACATAGCATAGGAGTGCACCAGCCCCTATTGTAAACAACATTAGGAACTTTTCTGACAACTCTTACTTCTACGTTATTACCACTTCTATAATCAACGTTATGCCTATAATTCAAGATGTTCACGGGGCTCAGCAGGATGGCTCAGTGGTCTAAAGTGCCTGCTTAGGAAAGCTTAGGTGGCTGCAGGGACCACTGTTCGATCCCCTGGCACCACATGCTGCACCAGCCCTGCCCTCAGTGCAGGCTGAGCCGGCCATAAAAATAAATAAATAAACAAACAAAAGTTCTGAAAAAAGAAAAAAATAAATAAAATAAAATTATTAAAAAAAAAAAAAAAAAAAAAAAGATGTTCACTACAAGAGTTGTGCCATCCTTATCTTTAACCTATGTGCAGCTTTTGGATAATGGTGATCATTCTCCTTGCATGTACTGTTTCTTCAGTTACTATTCACATCAAAATGTGTCTCCCTGTGAGCAGACATTCTTTATTTTTTCTTGCCCCATACTTGCATGCATTCATCCCAAGGTGCAGTTCCATAGAAACCAACAAGGCTTCACCCTGGTCTCCTACATCTCTGCTTTTCTATTAAAAACTCACCGGGCTCATGGAGCTTCCAAGAATTGCATGGACTCAGTCTTCCTCAGGTAAAACTCAATCAAGAAGGAGCTGGAAATAAGGGAAATACGAAATATGCAGTGCCTTGTCCTTTAACTCCCATTTTTACATTTAGTCATAATTATATGTTGGCAAAGTTTCTCCAATTTGTTTATATGCCCATCTTCCTGATAAAACTTGCCCATACAATGGTTTAAATATTTATATATTTTTATTAAATGATTTATATCCTTCTCTTAGCTTTAGGTTGAAAAATCAATTCCCAGTTAGTGAGTTTACATGTGTTTTTCAATTCAAACTTTTTTTAAAAAAGCTATTGAAATTCTGGTGAAGATTGAACTTAAATAAATATGTCTATTGACAGCTACAATTTTATCATTTCAAACATTTCATTTATTAAGTGTACTTTCCACAATTCAGTCTCTTTTTCATTTTCTTAATCTCTTTTTTAAATGTCAGAAATGTTTACAGATTTTCTTGACATAAATGTCATGTATTTAAGGTGAAGAGTATTCCTAGATTTTTACCTACTTTATTGAAATTCTGAGTTAAAATTTTGAATGAAAGTTTTCAATGTCCAGAGAATTCTGCAAAATAGCTAAGTAATTTGTAATAATTACTTTACAGCTTTATACATTTACCTAGTATTTAGTTGAATTTTCATGGCTATCCTAGTGTTCATATAAGCGCACTTATGGAGGTGGGTTCCAGGAATGATGATGCCAGCTACATTAAACAATTATTAATAAATTAGCTCCTTGAAAGTCAGTTGTAGTGATGTATTATTGTAAAGTCATTTCTGTCTGTGTACAAAGGCATAACATTTAATGACCTGTATATCTTTCTTTATTTAGTTCCTGACATCACTCGATATCCTTAATTTATTCTAATTCTGATTGGAATCTCTTAACTATTTATATTTTATGGCTACCATAAGTAATTTTTAAAATAGGCAATTTCTAATTCCTTTATTATAATAATTGACTGTAATCATTTGACACTTGATGTTGATTTTTTTAATATAAATCTGTAAGGGAAACAGAGTTCAACATCTTTTTCTCTATTTTTCTATTTTTTTAAAGAACAGAGAAGTGATTGGCTCAGTCACTCTTCTTTCATTGCTGGGACAAATACCAGACACCCCAAATTAAAGGAAAAACAAAGGTTTATTCAGCTCACAGTTACTGGGGAATTTCAGGCCATTTCTCTGTCTCTCTTACATTCCGTTCAAGCTCTCTGTCTCAGGCTATCCGCCTCAGGCCACGCCCATAATCCCAGCAGTACTCAGACCCATAATCTCATCTTGGATCACCCATAATCCCAGCAGATGATGAGTTCATCTCAAAGTCTAGAAGTCCCTTCCGCATGACCCCATAAGGCTTTGGGGGAACAACTAGACACAAACCATAACAGTGATAGATAAAAGACAACATTCCTCCTTCTCTTTTTTAAAATTTTATTTATTTACATTTATGCATTTGGCACAAGGTCTACAGGGTCTCACTACATGGATTGCGCTCATAGTGCATCTCCTATTTGCAGCCTTCCCAGCACTGGAGTAACCAGCATGCATCACCGTGTCCGATCTCAATCACTCTCACGGCACCCCAAGAGCAGGGCCAGCAGGGCACGCCAGGGGTCGAATCTCAACCACTGGACTCTCCCTAAACAGGTGCTTTAGTCCAAAAATCTTATTTATTTACGTATCTTGGTACAGGGTCTTGCTATGCAGCTCAGACCCATAGTTTACTTATTTATTTATTTAGTCCTGGGAATTTAACTCAGGACCTTACGCTTACCAGGCACTTGAGCCACCGAGCCATCTCCCCAGCCTCCTTTTCAATGCACATCAAATGCTAAAATATACTTTAGCCCTTTAGAAAACAAACTCTGAATTACAGTAGTAGTTTTCTCCAGTTGTTGATGTTCCAATTTTGCTAATAATTTTGCTGAACAACTTACAGGACGAGTTTATTTTGGTTTATGGGTTCAATACACATTTTGAATTCAACACGTGTGTTGCTTGGGTAGCTGCAGAGTAGAAATGGCATAGCATCTGGGCATACAGCTCAGTGGCATAGAGCCTGCCTAGCAAGGACAAGGTCCTGAGTTCAATCCCTGGTACCAGAAAGAAGAAGGAAAGGAAGAAAGAAAGAAAGAAAGAAAGAAAGAAAGAAAGAAAGAAAGAAAGAAAGAAGAAAGTATAGCGGAGGAAACCTGCTTCCTACAGGTCACTGGGGAGCCAGAGTGAGAGTAAGGCGAGCCAGAGACAAGCAAATGGCACAGGACACACCCTGCAAAAGAACAAAGGAAAAGCTCCAGCCACCTCCTTCTGCCCGGCCCTGGTAGCCCTTTCCCGTATGAGTACATGGATGGATTAACCCACTGTGTCCTCTGATCCAGCTACTTCCGGAAGTCCTACATCTGCACATGGCTGCCCCGGAGATGGAGTCCTCCAGGCATGAGTCTTTGGGGGCCACTTCATATTTAAGCCATAACACCCAGGTTGGAATTAATGAAATGCAGTAAATCTTAAATGCAGCTTCCTGGCCACCAGTCCCCATGCTAGCGCTTCTGTATACGTTATTGGGTAAATTTCTCAGGGTCAGCATGATGAAAGCCTTTTCTCACTGCTGAGGAAACTGAGGTTCTCTAAGGTTAATTTAAGCTCTTTATTAAACAATTATAACTTTGAAGCACTGCATAAAAGCCACTCTGAAAAGGACAAGCACATTGTCTTCTGTCATTTAAGAAAGCTAAATGCTACCAAAGGGTGCTATGAGATGATTTGACCTAACCCAGGGATTCTGTCATGCTAAAGAAGACTGCAGCAAGAGAGTTTCTGGCCCTGAGGATGAAACACCATTAGTCCAGGGAAGCAAAGAGAGAGGAGCTGCAGCTTAAATCAGGTCTGAATCATTCCAAGCCAGAGGCCACCTCACGTTACCATCTGTAGAAAGAGAGTAGGCTGTCTGCTTTGCACCCTCCTTCCTGCCCGTGGCCAAATATTTTCATGCATATTAAGTCAATCTTCAGTTTGCATCCAGAGTAACTTTCGCCGTACAAAGTGAGAACAAAAACCAAAAGACCAAAGGAAGGAAACGCTGGAACTAGATTAGTGACCTATTTTCAACAACACCAGCTCCTGCTCTATGTCTTGATGTATTACCAAGCCATTTGAGAGCTCTCAGCCTGCCACATTCAACACCATCAGACCAACTCTCAGGCCAAGAAATAACCAAGAAAGGGCACCTATGTGGTTTCCATATGCTATGTTCTCACAGCACTCGCTGGAGGCCCCTTGATCCACACACAAAGCCCTCAAAGAGGCAGCAATTTGAGAATACAAAACAGAGGGACTAAGACTGCTCCCCAAGGAGGTATTCTTCCAGAAAAATGGACCTTCATCTCAGAAAGCAAGAAGAAAGAAGAGGAACACAGGGACTCCCAAAACTAAGCCTATGCATAAAATATCAAACGTGTGTTTGGCTCTGACACACAAATTGAGAAACTGCATTGGGTTTGCTTAATTAGAGAAGCATGTGACTCAAGGATGAAATTCACAGACAGTTTGTACGTGCACCGCAGTACTTTGTTTTGCATAAAAAGCAAAATGTTGATATTCATAACTCGATAACATCTTTTTTAACATACTTGGCTGTTGCGGGGTCTCCCTACACAGCTCAGACTCGTGGTGATCCTCTTGCTTTCAAAGTCTCCCCAGCGCTGAGATTACAGGCATGCTCCACTAGGTCCGGACTCTGTGGCTGGCTCAGCCCACCCTGGGGACGGGGATGTCACTACATGTGGTGCCAGGGATCGAACCATGGTCCCTGAGCTTGCCTAAGCTTGCCTAAGCCCGTGCTGTAGTCTGCTGAGCTATCCTGCCGACCCATAACCTGACAGCATTGAAGTGTCTCTCACCCGTCTCTATCCCTGTCTACCTCACTTCACAACTGTGTACTGAATTTACTTTTCTTGCACAGGTGCTTTACAAAGGATGCCACGCATAAACAGCAGATGTTGCAGGAAAAAAAAAAAAGCAAAACTAGGTAATAAAAGCTTTCCCCTTCTTGCACATCTCTATATGCATAACAAAATCGTAGGAGAATAATAATAGTTAGCATACGACATTGTGTTATCTTTAAAGTAGTTACTCTGGGTAAAGGCAAAACAAAGCAAAAGGTAAAAATAAAATACAAATTAATGTGCCAGATGTGGTGATGCACAGCTGTAATCCCAGCACTCAGGAGGTCGGGGCAGGAGGATTGTGCAGGTTTGAGACCAGTGTGGGCTACAAACTGAGCTCAGTGCCAGCCGGAACTGCATAGTGAGACCCTATCTCAAAAAGATACACATAAAGAAATCATAACAAAATCATAGGCAAATAAGAATAGACAATATATTGCTATCTTTATTTTATTATTTTCAAAAATTTATTTATTTGATACATGGCCTCCCTGCACAGCTTAGATTCAATAGTGAGCGATCTGTCTCAATCTCTCCAGCACTAGGATTACAGGTGTGCACCGCCATAGCGTTTCAGGGGCCCACATGGTGTAGGGCCTGCTGAACAGATAGTACCAGGGTTGGACTTGGGTCTTTAAGCTTTCCAAACAGATGTGTAGACTACTGAGCTATCTCCCTGACTAGAGCGTGTTGCTATCTTTTTTTTTCTTTTTCTTTCTCTCTCTCTCTCTTTTTTTTTTTTTTTTTGTGTGTGTGTGTGTGTGTGTGCTACTGGAGATTGAATGCAGGACCTTGCACTTGCCAGGCAAGTACCAATTCTCCTGAGCTATCCCCACATTGCAGCCCTTGTGTTGCTATCTTTAAAGTAGTTACCTAGGGTGGTACAAAATAGAGGCATAGAAATTTCTTCTTTCATGTGTATTGGACCTCATATTTACATCTGTCTGAATTCTTTTTTGTGCTACCTTTCAATGGCATGGGAGTTTGTTTTCTTAATAACAAAGGCAACACTAATTAATATATTGGGTGGTGCTTATCATAGTACAGAAAATCCAGAGCATTTTCAGGGTGATCAGACTTCAAGAGGGCAAAGGAGCAGAACAGGGGCCCTGGGTATGACAGTTAGTGAGGCGAGATGATGTAAGAGACATAAGGAGACGCTCAAGACTAGAACAACAGGAAGATGACGTAAGTGGTATCCCCAGTAGCAGAAGTTTCGCTTACTTTTCCATCTCAACATTCAGTTACTTAAACTTACATGGCATAAATTAAGTGATAAAATCCCTTCTGTCCCACCCTGGGGATGACCACTAGATAGCATTTCCCGATGATTTGTAGACTGAACAATCATGTCAACAGTCTTGAATTCTTCTTTCCTTGTACTCAAGTATCATTTTTTTATATTCACAGGATCCATCATTTAAGTCATTCCAATGCTTTTAGGTTTGTGTATGCATTTGTATCTGTGGTTATGTGTGACTCTTAGACTTGACCAAATTATACGCCTTTATTAGGACTTGTTCTAGAGGACAAAATGACTAAGACTTTTCTAGTAAAAGCAGACAAATAGCTGCCTATAGAAGTACATTATGACTAATGGCTGTATGTTAAATATATCTGTTTTGATAAAACAAAAATAATCACACATGGAACAGAAGGATAAGGACACTTCTCCCAGCTGATTGAACAATCATAGCCTGTTCCGCTGTCACACAGAGAAGCATACTTCCCCCAAAATAAGCAACTGGCTCTGTGTATGCCAAGTACACTACATTCCAAGCCATTGTGAAACAAATGCATTTTGAATTCTTTCCCTTAGTTACAGAATCGTGTCTTTGGTTGTAAAGGGACAGAGAGAAATAACCTTTTTTTTGTACAGAAGCCGAGAGCTAAAGGTTTCTTTTCCCTTGCTAATAATTGAAGTCACTTAGAAATGCGAGAGAAACAGAGCTGCTACTTTCAACCCTTGGCTAATATGAAGAGGTCAGGGATTTCCTAACAATTCTTTAAAATAGAAACAGCCCCTCTGGCCTGGGATAGAATTTATTATATTAATTACAAACAGCCAGCCTCCTCTCTGCCTCCTCTTCCTGCTCCTCAGCATACAGAATTCCACAGGCAGGCAGCTACATGAAGCGTTCCCTGGAATTCACTTCCCTCCCTACAATTAAAAAAAAAAAAAAAAAAAAAGGTAGGGAAAGTAAATTTTCATGTTCACTCAGGCAAAAAATCAAGCGTAAAATGTGAATCTGCAGCATAACACAGATGGCGCGATTAGCTTTGCCATTTTATCACATAGGTTCTCTTTTGTCCATGTGAACTTTCTGAGAAGTGAAATTTTAAACTTTCTGCCAGATGCTGGTATAACCTCCGGATCTCTGAGTTGGGCCAAGTCAGCAAAGACTATAGACGCACAGGTGTCTGGGAATGGTGGGCGTGTCCTCTGCTCTGTGGAGGACAGTGGACAGCCTTCTCCTGCTTGTGCTGATTCCTGCAGTGATACACTGCTGGGAATGAAGACACTGAGCAATTGCTTTCGCCAGCACTCACACTGGTTGCAGAAATCATGGGGGAAACCCAGCGATAGTTGCTTTTGATGTATTCATTGCAGATACGCTGAGCATTAAATTTCTTATCACACATGGCACTTTTACTGCCATTTGGCTGCATCCATTATTTGCAGTATAATAGTGCACTCTACAGGGTTTCATTTCTCAGTGCAAGATGTGCTAATTGGGCCTTTGAGAAAGAGAGAAAAAAAGAAAGAGTGGGCGGGGAGCAAAGAAGAGAAAGCACAATTAAAAAGTGATTTGTAGAGCAGCAGCCTAGAAGCCTGAATACTGCCTCACCTGGTCCCTAATTCAAGGAAGAAGTGGGAGAACAAGAGCTGCTTTGTTTACAAAGTACTTGGATTGGACAGGGTATGATTCCACCTTATGGGAAAAAGCATGATCAATGTCTTTTAGTGCATTACCCAAAGAGATAGATGGGCAAGGCTTTCCAATAAATTTCATCCCAAGCTTCAACGCTGATCAATTAGTGCTATCTACCAGAGACACAAGCAGGGAGCTGCGGCCCCAGTGCCACCTATCTGCCGTCTCCTGTATGCTACAGAGTAATGAACTCCTGTCAGAGGGTGTGTGTTCAATTGGAAGCCCTTCCACTTCCGGAGAGGTGACAGAGGCCCCTGAAAACTCAGCCCTGTAGAACCATCAGGCAATGGAAGCCAGAAGCAGAGCCACCAAACGTTAAGCCACTCAATTACAGGAGGTGATAAGCTCCCACTGTGTTATACCACAGAACGCTATAATATTTCATTATATTGCAATAGAGAGCTAACCTAATGAGAAGAAGCAGTGTCTTGTAGAATCGGAACGAGAACTGAGTAACATAATGTATTACACACAATGAAAAGAAAGAAGCATGGGGAGGTCAGACGTCATTGGCTTCTTTTTCTATACATGATATGTTAGGTTTACCACAACTGAATGAGTAACTCAAGTTTAATCATGACGCGACGTGGCATATGAGTTAAAAGCGAGAGTCAAAGACTCTAAGATTTGCCTGCAAAATGAGGTAGTGATCATTGTTGTCAAATAGGATTATTGTGAGAATTTGTGGAGATAAGGCATTCGTATCCATGAGCACAGTGCCTAGACAGTAGCAAGTGCTTTAGCAAAGTGCTGAAGATTTTAGTGGAGCTTTCCATCTCAGCAGAGGCTGATGTTTTGCTTTTCAAGCTAAGGACAGAGCGGATGACTTCCATCGTGCTAGGCAGGTATTCTACTGAAGAGCCAAATCCCCAGCCCCGAAGCTCACCATTTTAAAAGATCAAATTCATCTTCCTGTTGGCAAATTATTCACCTTGAGTAGATCTTCAGGGCCCCCAGAGGTCAGTCCATGGCATAGTGAAGAACAGATTATGGTTTGCAGTTAAGAAGCCGCATCACATGCAGGTGAAATTCCATTGTCCTATGTAGGCGTGACCAGACGGCCTAACAGAGAGACATGGCAGAACTGGTTTTCTAGCATGCAGCCCTGACTTAAGGGTTGGAGATTAAATGGCTATAGACGGCAGGTGGACAAAAGAGGTGAAAGCAAAAGGTATCAGCACTCAGTGAGCTTCTAACAGTCTGAAACAGAATGAAGGCTCTTTGCCACAAGCCTTCTTCTCAAACACAAATCTAAGTCTCTGCAGCTAAGGAAAAAGTCACTGCTGGGCCCTGTTTCAGCCCAATTATCTAACAAGCAGGTGTCAAGACGGAAATAAGCTTTCTTGGAAAGCTTTCATCAGGGGAATGCAGGGAAGGCTAGGAAGAAATACAGGGAAACCCGGGAGAGCCATCAGACCATCATGGAAATCGGACAGCAAGGGGATAGAGAACAGGGGTGCTGTGAATGTGATCTCACTCTGATGAAAGTTTACAAGGTCTTCAGAGTCCTGGAGCTAAAGTGGTCCATCAGAGAAGTCCATGTACCCAGGAGTGGCTCCGCCTTAAGAGCCGTGCCAAACCTAGTCATTAGCTGGAAGCAGCTCATAGCCAGGGTGGTCCTCGTACAACTGGAGGAACTGGTTTGAGGGCATAGATTCTGGATCTCTTCACCAAAGATATTTTTTTTTTCCATATTTTGGGGTCCGAAAATGGCATCCTCATGGCTACCACAAGTCTACTAGAGAAAAGCTGGGTTAAATAGGAGTTCCATCCACTAGGATGTGGTTGGTATTCTGGGAAAGTTACCGGCGGTTCTCAGTTACGGATAGAAGGATGACAAACAAGTGCTATGGCCACTTACAAGAGTTGTTCTCAGTCTCAACCAGTAGTGAGGTGACGGCAAATAGAAACTCTTGCTTTCTGTTCTGAGATACTGGCTTGACTTAATTGACATCTTTTGTTACACAACTGATAGACAAAGATATCACCAGCGTTGGTTGAGTAAAGTGTTTTTAAAATATCAGTAAAATTCAAATAGATTCTCTGACACATCAGCTATCAAAAGTAACGGCTTCTCCATAGAGAGGCAGGCAAAGAGGCTGAATAGAAGTCTGAAATAAAAATGCCTTTATCATCTCTCCTATTTCAAAGAATGCCATTTCATTATGGTTACAGGTGGATTTATATCTCTGAAAGCAATCGAGAGTTACCAAGTTCCTGAAATGAAATTATGTCATTATATAACATTGTAATAGTTATCACCGTGCCATGTGTAATTTAATTTATCAAGTAAGTGTACGCATTTCTCCCTTTCCACATTTGTGTCATTTTCTGTTGTGTTTTTGTATTTTGCTTCTATATTCCCAGTAGTCCAAGAAATAAATGTTGCAACAAACAGACCAAAATTATTGAAAGCACATATAGTCATTTTTACCCTGAATACTACCATAGTATTTCTAAGTCAGGCATTCCATTTCTATAAGTATTTATCAAGAACTCATAGGTACTTAGACCCTTCCTTGAGCCACAAGGGGCATAATAAAGAAGCCCAAACCAGAGTCAGTATCTTCAGGAATGTTCCAATAATTCTGAGGTTCTTCGAGGGCAGAGAAAATGCCTTTCATCTCTTGAAGGGGCACACACTACTGCGCAGGTAGTTCCCTGCCTACAGGCCCCCAGTCAAAGGACTGAGAGCTCTGCTCATCAATCTGTAGAAGCAGACACAAAGTCAGGTCTTCCCAGAAAAAAATAGAGTTCATTTTCCTCAATAGCAGAAAGATGTCACGTGGCTAATGGCATCCTGAAAAGAACTCTGAATCCAAAACGTGCTCGCTCCGCAGCACCTACTGGTAGCAGGGACTGAATATGGAATGAGTGAACTAATTATACGTCTGAACATGTGGAGTGAGTTCTATTGTCCAAATACAAGGCTCAGAAAATAGTTGCTTTGAGAGATCAGAATACAGAGCGACTGGCTTCAGCTGTGCCATCCTCAGAAGATTCTCTCTGCAGCAGAATCAATTCTCAAATGTACACATGAGTGACTCACAGCAGAGATAATTGAAAAGGTCAGAACAAACAACATTGTGGGTTTTGAGTGGAAATTGGATGAGGTCTGTGACTTGGTAAAATTATGTTGCAATACATTTTACTCGTAATCCTATTCAAACAGGTCTGTACAGCTGTAATGTTCATTGACTGGGTGCCAGAAAGGCATGCCCTAGATTAGGAGGATAAAACTTCCCTGAGAAGGAACATCATTTAAGAATAAGTCCATGAAAGGCAAAAACCACTGGCTGATGATCATGTGTAATAAGATGAGGAAGGACAATATGTCCCCAGGGCTACAGAGGAGTGAGGGCTGGCTAAACAGGAAATCTCCTCAAGGAGAAGCAGGTAGAGCTGGCGAGATTGCATAGAGCCCGTCTCATGAAGGGAGAGATGTAAGACAGCAAGGCCTTGGGTGAGGTTATCAATGACCATATCTCAGATTGGGGTTTCCATATCAAGGATTCGGAGATGAAAAGCACTACAACATGTTTTGACTGTGAGCTTGTATTGTTGAGGCAAAGAACAGGCCTTCCCATGGGCAAGAGATAGAGGGTCCTAAATGGATAGCTTGTTACCAAAGGAAGGGGATTTGAATATTACAGTCCATGAATATTACGGCTGTACAGACACATTTGAATAGGAGTATGAGCCAAAGGTGTTACAAGACAGTGTTACCAAGTCACAGATACCACCTGATTTCCACTCAAAGCCCACAGTGTTCTTTGTTCTGACCATTTTTCCTATCTCCCCCTACCCTTACCTCCCTTATATAATAAGTCCTTTCTCTATCTATGTCCCTACTCTTACCACGAAGACCAGGAGACTGGCACCACGTAGGCACCACCATGTCTCCAAGGATAAGAGCAACCGCTGGTCCATTTCTTACAAAAAGAGGAGAAGAGCTTTCCTGAAAGACCCTGTTCTCATGAGCCAATGGAAAATTGCCAAACGTTGGGCTGGTGAGATAGCTCAGTGGTCTAAAGCACCTGCTTAGGCAAGCTTAGGTAACTCCAGGAACCATGGTTTGATCCCTTTATCACATGCTGTGCCAGCCTCACCCCCTGGGCACACTGAGCCAGCCATAACATAAATTTAAATTAAAAAAACCACCAAATCTTGCAATTCCCCTATGAGATGACCTATTTCCTGTTCTTCCTTCTTTTCATCCTTCCTTCCTTCTTTCCTTCCTTTCTTCTTTGTTTTGTTCTTTCATGCTCTTTCTTTTTAAAGTTTATTTGTTTATTTGGTGCAGTGTCGCTCTACACAGCTTTGACTCAGAGTGACTCTCCTGTCTCAGCCTCCCCAGCACCAGGATTACAGCGGTGCACCACCACCCCCAGGTTTGGGACCAGTACAGCATGCAGTACTGGGGATTCAACTCAGGAGCTGGTGCTCACTGTGCAGGCACGTAAATGCCAAGCTATCTTTCAAAGCCCTCCTTAATTTTTTAGAACAAGGGTTGAATCTAGCACCTCTGATTCCTAACTTTTCCCCCCAACGCTGGCTCTCCCTAAGCCACTAAATTTCCAGGCTAGGTGGAAACTGCTAGCATTCCTGCATCAGCTTTGCAGAGCACTAGGACCACAAGTGTGCCCCATTGTACCAGTCCTTCCTTGATGGGCCAATCTGATCTAACTAGTTAGCATCGTGCTCCTTTACGTTCTTCTTTTCCTTAAGCTGAAGACTTTACCTCATTTTCTCTTATTTTCCAGATAAGTATTTGCCTATCTTCTCACTTTCTTCGACCTAGTTATTGATTAATATTTTATTGGTCACTATGCCAAAGGACACCACACCTGCTATCCTCATGAAGGAGATTAGGAGTCATGATATTGAAATTGAACTTGAAAAGTCAGTCCTGTAGTGGCTTTGTTAATATTTAAGAACTTGGGGAAGGGAGCTATATTACATGATGGACTCTTCTGTGGCTCTACTGAAGCCCCTTGAGGCTTATTGCAAACATAACAGAGATAGCAAAGGTACTCTATCTAGATGTGGCATATTAAGCAGAATACCAACATAGTGACTTGAAGAAAACTGATATGCAATTCTAAAATTAATCATCGCTCCTTACTTTTTCTCATCTACCTTCTCCTATCCTTCAAAACCAACCATGACTATGACCCTTACGTGCAAACTTTACTTACTTGAGGCTGTCAACTGGTAAGCCTTGAAACTTCAGGGCTTTTACCAGGTAGTCACATGTTTAAAAATACATGCTGTACACACACCTTATCAAAAAAAATGAAGAGAGTATAACGCTGCTTTGTCTTATATTATGCAAATTAGGATACATTTGAGGGATAATTTAAAATGATATAATTTTGAGATCTTTTGACAACTGATTTTATTACAAGGCCACACCAACACAGTTTCTTAATGATTTTCAGAATTATGTACCCATGTAAAAGTAAATAAAACTGCATTGTGTTGTCAAGCAAGAAAATAAAAGTCAAATAAGCCTGGCTTGAAACACTTAAAACAGACTGGAAGCATCCTTTAACTAGCTTCAGAAACTTTAGCAGCTGCACCTGTGAGCTGAAATGCAGATATACCCTCCCCCACTGAATGATGAAGATTGACATTTGGCTGAGCCAATCCATTTCCTTGAATTTTTTTCTTTTCTTTTCTTTTCTTTTTTAACTTCCTCTGACATGCTATGTGTTGAATCTCTTCCCGGACAAATGTCCAGCATGGGCCTGCACCCAATCTCTTCAATAACAAAACAGCAATGTAGTTTTCAACATTCTCTCCTCTCTGATTCCTTTGTTTCTTTTTTTTTATTACTACATGTTTTCAATGCATAATAATTATATTTACCTTCAGGATTTGGTACAAATATATAGTTCATCTTAATCATTTTACTTCCCTTCATCTACAGCCTCCAGTTTATAAAGCCCCTGAGCATATTTTCAACTGATTCAATCTGTGTCTTTCCAGAATGCAGTCTAAGTACAGCCACAGAAAGGTGCTTTCCCTGTAATAAATACATGTATTATTAATATCGTAAAGAAAACAAAGAGTTGGTTAGATATAGACTGACTTATTTTAATCAAATATTTGGTTACATCTATTGTCAGTAACTGTTGCTGGCATATTTCTTAACAAGATTATTTTTCAAGAGGGCCACCAAGTGTGTAGGCCACACCCCCACTTGCCAGATCCTCCTTCCATACAGTGACCAGGCCGAGCACGTGTACGGGACTTCCCAACCATGCGCCAGAACCTCCTCCATCAGACGGGCCTGGTGTGGAACCCTGTGGCTGAACTTCCTGCAGAGAGTCTAGCAGTGAGACCTATCCAGCTAATACAGGAGCAGAATATCTTGCCAGAGGGGCACCAGACGCAGACTTCCCTGGGCTGCAACAGAAAGAAGTGGAGCACAGCAGCCAGACAAAAGCCATGCCCACCTGTATGAGGTCCAACTTTGTAGATCCGCAACCAGTAAGCTGAGATACTTTGCCAGACCCAGACCTATGAGAGCATCCTCACTCTTGTTTGAGAGAGGAGACAACAGGTAACCCAGGTGAACTAGTCTGTCTGGAAAATTCCAGGTAAGTTAAGAGGAGGTCACTGGAAGAACCTAGGGGAACTAATTTAAATACAACTTCACAATTTAATATCAGCTTCACTATACAGTCATAATGTTTGCTCTTATGGCTCGAAATATAAACCTATGAGTTACAAAATTTTGTTAACTGCTAAATCTTACTACCCACTATTAGTGTTGCTAATTGTAGTTCTGTAAATATAAAACTGTAACTGCCTTAGCCACATAATCTCTTGGGTAATAACATTCGGTAGGTACTGAGGTAATAACTGCACCAAAGCTCTAGCCAAAAGTCAGAGGGCAGTACCATAAAAAGTGACAAAGAGAAGGAACGAAATTCATTTTCAGGCCAAAGCCCACCCAGAAGAAATGTGGGAGATACTAGCATAAAAGAAATCGGAAATTGCAAACCTGAAATCTCCTAACTCATAGCCTCTGAAGTAAAGAAGCAACAGCCCAAAGGCATAGGGGAAGTGGAATGAGAAGAAACCTCTGAAGGAGAAAAAGAAATCGTAGCTCTAATGAAAGAATTAACCACGGCTTCTCAAAAAGACACTGATTTTTTTAAAAAAGGAGAATAGAAAGATGATCGAATCTTGAACGAGCAGTATAGGAAAGATACACACTGCACGAAGCAGAGTCCAACAGATAATAGGAAATTAAGGTGTCACTCACAAGCTGGAAAAGCTGAATGAGAGTGAAGATAGACTTTCGGATTTTGAAGACCACATTGCAGCTTGTGCAAAGGCAAGAAAAGATCTCTTAAAAACAACTAGGATGCAGGAAAAAATAATGCAGCATCTGGAAGATGATGCAAAGATGAGCAATGTGAGACTATTAGTCATCAATAAGAAAGACAGAGTCAATATAAATGATATAAAAAAAGGACTAGGGAGATAACTCAGCAGCTTAAGTGCCTGCGTGGCAAGCACAACATAGTGAGTTTGATCCCCAGTATCAACCCAAAACATATATATATATATATATATATATATATATATATATATATATATATATATATAGAGAGAGAGAGAGAGAGAGAGAGAGAATATGGGTGAAAGTAATAGCAGAAAACTTTCCAAACATAGGGAGACAATTGGACATTCAGTAACTGAAGCATATAGGACTCCAAATAACATCAACCCAATTAAAACCACACCATAGTAATAAAGATCTCAGAACCTCAGCACATGAACAATATGCTAAAAGTGGCTTGAGAAAAGGAACCGATCACATTTAAAGAAAAACCCATCAGAATAATGGCAGATTTCTCTTTACAAACCATCAAGTCAAGAAGAGCGTTAGCAAAGTACTGCAAGTCTTACAAGAAAACAAAGTCTGAACCAGAATGATATACCATGCAAAACTCTCCTTAAAGCTTAATGGAGAAGTGAAATGCTACCATGACAAAGAACTAAAAAATTTCATGATGACAAATCCAACCCTACATAGAGTACTAAAAGATATTCGAGACAGGAATCAAAATGACCCCAACTCTATGAATAAGAACAAAAAGAACCCACCAAATAGGGCAAACAATTAAACACAGGAGAAAAATAGGTATACCACAGTAGGTAAATAATATGTCGAACATAAGTCAACACATCCCAATTCTAACCATCAATATAAATGGACTCAGTTCACCAACTAAAAGAAATAGACTGGCACAATGGATTAGTAAACAAAATCCAACAATATGCTGTATAAAAGGAACACATTTATCTAGTAAAGAAATTCACAGACTGAAGGTCAAAGAATGGAAAACAATATTACATGCCCCAGGACCTCAAAAAATTAGGGATAGTAATCCTGTTCACAGGCAATCTGACGTTCAAATCAAGAATGATCAAATGAAATAAAGACCACTACGTGTTGGTTAGGGGAAAAATACAAGAGGAAGAGTTAGCAGTCATAAATTGGCTTACACCCAACACAGGAGCACCAAACTATATTGGACGAATTTTAATGAACATGAAAAATCCAATATCCAATACCAAAGTCTTAACTGGAGACCTCAACATTTCCATATGCCAAAAACACAGATCAAGCAACAAAAACATCAACAAAAAGCAGAACTCAATTAGAACTTGGAACAAATGGACTTAGCGGGCATATACAGAGTGTTTCACCCAACCACTTCTGAATGTACAATTTTTTTCAGCTACATATGCGACATTTTTAAAATGGAGCACATCCTAGTTCATAGGTCGTCTTAAGTATATACAAGAAAACAGAAATTATTCCATGCATATCATCATATCATCCAACCACACTGCAATGAAACTGGAAATAAATGACAAAAAAAAAAAAAACACATAAAAATTAAGCAACACCTTCCTCAGCAACCAATGAGTTACAGATGAAATTAAACAAGAAATTAAACTTTATCAAAGATTCAATCAAAATTTGAGCACAAGTTATTGGAATATATGGGGTGCAATGTATGAAGTTCTTAGAGGGTAATTTATAGCTGTGAATTCACACATTAGGAAAACAGAATGTGAATAAAGAAATACCTTAATGCTATACCTAAAATGTCAAGAAAAAGAAGAGCAAACCAAAGCTAAAGCCCAAAGACGGGAGGAAATTATAAACATTAGAGCAGAAGTTAATGCAACCAACATGAAGAAAATAATACAAAGAATTAAGGAACCAAAAACCTGTAATAGAAAAATTAAAAATTATAAGCCCCTAGCTAACCTGATCAAAAGAAGAAAGAAAAAAAATCACATTCAAGCAATAAGGAATGAAAAGCGTGAAATTACCACAGATCCTGTAGAAATTCATAAAATCAATAACTATTAAAAATCTTTACTCTCAGCCGGGCGTGGTGGTGCACGCCTATAATCCCAGCACTCGGGAGGCTGAGGCAGGAGGATCTGTACTAGTTCGAGACCAGCCTGGGCTACAAAACTGAGCTCAAAGCCAGCCTGAACTGCATAGCGAGACCCTGTCTCAAAAAGACAAAAAAATCTTTACTCTCACAGAAACAAAGACACAGAGAAATAGATAGATTCCTAGAAAGGTACAGATTGCCACAGCTGAATCAAGAAGATGTAAGAACTCTCAACAACTCAATATCAGCCAATAAAATTCAAAATGCAACAAAGCTGACATACAAAGAAGGATAGACAGCTGAATTCTATAGGAAATTTACAGAAAATATAATCCCAATACCCCTCAAACTCTTCAGTGAAATAGAAAAGGAGCAATCCTCCCAAAATCATTTCTGGAGGCATATATTATATTAATACAAAAACCAGAGGAGGATGCAACTGAAAAACAGAATTGTAGGCCAATCTTGCTCATGAACCATGCAAAAATCCTCACTTAAATCCTAGCAGAGAGAATACAGCAAATCATCAGGAGGATTATACACCACAGCCAGGTGGAATTCATCCCAGGAATGCAAAGGTAGTTCAACATCCACAAATCTATAAATGTTATACACTATATCAACTGAGCCAAGTCCAAAAACCACATGATCATCTCAATTGATGCAAAAAAAGCTTTGGACAAAGCCCAACACTCATTCATGTTCAAAGTCCTATAGAAAATTGGAATAGATAGCCTCAACTTCAAACTGATAAAAGCTATCTGTGGCAATCCAACTGTAAATACAATGTTAAATGGGGTAAATCTGAAATTTTCCACTCTCAGATCAGGTACAAAACAAGAATATCCTCTATCAGCACTCCTACTCAATATAGTTCTGGAATCATTAGCTAGAACCATTAGACAAGAGAAAGAAATAAAAGAAACAATAATAGATAAACAAGGTAAACTATCATTATATGCAGATAATATAATACTCTACTTGGAAGATACAAAAAACTCCACCCAGAATCTCATAGAATTAATAAACAAATTCAGTAGTAAAGCAGGTTACAAAGTTAATATGCAAAAGTCAATGACATTCCTCTACACATAAGCACACTGAAAGAAAAGTTATAGAAATAATATCCTTTACAACAGCACAGAAAAAAATGAAATATTTAGGAATTAATCTAACTAAAGCAGTAAAAGAACTATTCAATGAAAATTACAGGTAGGACTTTAAAAAAAAGAGATCCTAGACGATTTCAGAAAATGGAAAGATATTCCCTGCTCCTGGATAGGAAGAGCCAACATTGTGAAGATAATCATACTCCCAAAATTGTTATACAGATTCAATGCTACCCCTATCAAAATACCACCAACATACCTCACAGACCTAGAGAAATCATTCCTAAAATTTATTTGGAAACAGAAAATATCTAGAATAGTAAAGGCAATCTTAGGCAACAAAGACAAGGCAGGAGGCATTACAATTCTTGTAATTGAAATTATACAACAAAGCCGCTGTGATAAAATCAGCATGGTATGGGCAAAACATAGACCCATGGATCAATGAAATAGGTTAGAAGATACAGAAGTAACTACAGACGCACTCAGCCATTTTCAACAAAGGGGCCAAACATATTTACTGGCAGAAAGATAGCCTGTTTAGCAAATAGTGCTGGAAAAACTGGCTCTCTACATGCCAAAAACTAAAACTAGACTTGAGTCTATCACCATGCACTAAACTAAGGTTTAAATGGATTAAAGGTCAAAATGTTAAAACAGAAACAATAAATCTCCTAGAAGAGAAAGTAGGTGGAAATCTTGAAGGTATAGGGGTAAGCAAACATTTCAAAAACAAAAATCAAACTGCATAGGAAATACTTGAAAGAGTCAACAACTAGGACTTTCTTTTATTGAGAAGTTCTTGCATGTCAAAAGAAGTCACCAAAAGAGTGCAAAGACAACCCATAAAGTTTGGAAAAATTCTTAACTGAACAATTACTTAGACAAAGGTCTTTTATCTAGAGAATATAAAGAAATAAAAATCATAAGAGCCCCAAAATTTAAGGACCCAATCCAAAAATGGGCATCTGAGATAAATACACACTTTTCAGAGGAAAAAATACGAGAAGCAAATAAATACATTTAAAAATGCTCCACCTTACTGGCCATTCAGCAAATACAAATTAAAACAACATTGAGATACCATCTCACTGGACCAAAAATGGCTATCATAAAGAAATCGACCACCAACAAATGTTTAAGAGTCTGTAAGGTAAAAGAAATATTTCTCCATTGCTGGTGGGAATGTAGACTGGTGCAACCATTATGGAAATCAGTGTGGAGACTCCTCAAAATCTAGGACTGGAAATCCCTTTCAATGCAGCTATCCCCCTTCTGGGAATTTTCCCAAAAGAAACAAAAACATCATATCATAACGATATATTTTTGCTCATGTTTATAGAAGCACAATTTGTGATAGCCAAATCCTGGAAACAACCAAAATGCCAATCACCTGAGGAATGGATGAAAAAGATATAGTGTTTTTATGCACTAGAGTGTTACTCAGCTATAAGGAAAAACAAACTTGAAGCCTTTGTAGGTAAGTAGATGCAACTTGAGGCCTTACTTATAAGTGAATTAAACCAGACCCATGTGTGTAAGTATTGCATAGTCTCCCTAGTGTATGAAGATATACAAATGGAAAGGTATAGCAAACACAGTTCAATGGAAAGAAACAGAACTTAAGGCCTTAACAAAAAGAGAGGAGAAAAATTAGGAAATAAGGTAAGGGCCAAACAATACATGGATATATACCAAATGGATAAAGCAGTAGTCTTAAGTTTCCATCAGGTTTTTGAAAATAGCAGTTAATGGGTAGAATTCTCACCATGACTAACTCCATATGTCGACATCTGCAAATGAGGCAACTTCACCGAGGACAGCAATGTGTAACACTAAAACCAAGCTTGAAATATTTGTCATCTTGGTCTTCGAAATGTGTACTGCTTCTAATGTCATATCAATTCCATTAATTTATATGCTTTCAAATAATTTTTAAAAGGAAGTAATAAAAGAAAATGAGAGCTAAGAGCAAAAATTTAACATTGCTGGAAAGCGTGACGTAATATTCAATCGTCTATCCCATCTTGTGCAACTATATCTGTTAATTTGAGCAACAGATTTGATGATGAAAACAATATATCAATCACTGTCGGTCAGATATCCTTGGTTTGAAAATCTGTGACATATTGTTGTCTGGTAACTCCATTTCTATCTTTGCTTTTTCTTTAGCTTGTTCTTGTTTTTATTCTTCAAAATGAAAGAAAATTATATTAAAAAGATTTTTTTTTCAGTATATCTTTAAAGCTTTTTAGCTTTTAAAATAAAAATTATGGGCCAGGGAGATAGCTCAGTGGAATAAGTGCTTCCCTAGCAAGCACAAGGTCCTGAGTTCAAGAGTTCAATGTCTGGTACCACACACACACACACACACACACACACACACACACACACAAATGTATGTGTGTGTGTGTGTGATATACATATGTGATATGCACATATATAATGCTTCTCTTCAATTTTACATTTTAAAGTGAATTTATTTATTTACTCATTGTAGGTACTAGGAATTGAACTCAGAATGCCGTGCTTGCTGAGCAGGCTCTGTGCTGCAGAGTTATGACCCTGTCTGATGTTTTATATTTAATAGATTTAAAATTATTCATCCCTTCTGTTCTGGTTTATGTCTAGTTGTCGCCCCAAAGCCTCATGTAGTCATTGGGCAGGGACTTCTAGAGTTTGCGACTTGATCCGTGATCCCTGGGAGTATGGGTTTTAGTACTGATGGGATTATAGGTCGAAGTACTTCTGGAATTATGGGTGTAGCCTAGGGCGGGAGCTAAGGCGGAGGGCCTGACTGTAATATAAGGAGAGACAGAGAGACAGACTGGAGCTCTAGCTGTTGCTGTTGCTCTGCTGCCGTGTTGGTTGGCTACCTCTGCCGCCATTTTGTTGCTGTTCCGCTGCCATGAACTGGATGCTCTCTGCTCTGTTCCTCTCAGCCTTGGGCCAGCCGAATATGGACTGGAACCTCCACAAACCGTGAGCTAAATAAACGTTTTCTTCCTTCATTTTGAGTGTCGGGCATTTGTCCCAGCAACAAGTAAAAAGTAATTAAGACACCTTCACAGGAATCTTCTCTATGAAGTATGATGTTTTTAATTGAGAAAATCTTTCTCTTCATAATTTAAAATATCTGTTAAGCATAGAGAAACTTCTGATACATGAGTGCGATTCTCATTTCAACTTTTTAAATCACCAATGCATACATATCTCAGAACAAGTAGTTTATAAGAACATACTTTTACTATCATTTAGATTATTTTTCTTAGTAATCATCAAATATCCATAATTATTTGTGGTAATTTTTTGTCTATTATTTATTTTGTATACTGTCCTGAGATTAGACATTGTAACTTTGTAGGTCTTTTCAATTTTCTATCAACCTTGTGAAAGACACAGGTTTTTAATTTATGAAAAAGTGATATCAAAGCATTTTTATCTTACTAATAAGATAGTCCAATGTGTAATTACAAAATTTCTAAATGAGACATGCCCTTCCACCAGTGTGTCCCAGACTTTATGAATATAAATACTTCGGGACTCCTACATAAACAAAGATTCTTATCTAGGGATGTGAGACCGCATTTTTAACAACTTCCCAAGTGACGCTGTGTGACCCAAGACTGTACTTTGAGGAGCCAAGAGACCACTGAAGCTTTGATTCTTTCTTGTATTTCAGTTTCTTCTGCCTGGCTGAGATACCAATTTCAATTTCTTCATATTTGCAACCTTCTTAAATGCTTCAAAGTCATCAGGTTTTTGTAATGCATATACTCAATTATTGGGTTAAACATTTTCAAGTATAATCCAAATTTAGATGACTTAATGTTTGAAAGTTTATTCTCCTTGCCATTGTATAGTATTTAGTATTTTAAAGGAGCTTATCATAAATGCAACTATTTCAAAAATCAGATACTGCATGACTATTAGAGGTATGTTTCTTCATATTGATATATGATTTTTAAATTTAATACTATCTTCATCATTTAAAACATAGTTTTTAACTCTTAAGTGGATACACAAGAATACTTGATATTTTAGAATTTATAGTCTTCCTTCTAACTGGAAAAATCATAAAGATTGATAAAATACAACTATCAATTATCCATATACCACAATCAATTTCAACCATAGTTTTATTCAAGCCTTTCAGTTTAATTAAATAATACTCTTATCAACATGTTATACTCTACACAACATATTATACTCTATTTATGTGCCAGTAAGGAAGCTCAGTGGATTAACTGCCTGCTTAGGCAAGCACCAGGACTAGGGTTTGTTCCCAGGTACCAAATGCCACACTGGTCCCACCCCCGGGCATGCTGAGTTGGCCACTGAGACCAGGCATGGTAGCTAAAGCCTGTAATCCCAATGCTGGTGAGGCTAAAAGCAGGGAGCTTGCTAGGAGTCTAAGCTGCATGATGAGATCCTATACCATATACACTAAATATAAATAGCTATAAATATATTAAAAAAAAAAAAAGTCTAGGGCTGGCGAGATGGCTCAGTGGTCTAAAGCACCTGCTTGGGAAAGCTTGGGCAGCTTCAGGAACCGCAGTTCGATCCCCGGCACCACATGCTGCGCAAGCCCTGCCCTCGGGGCAGGCTGAGCCAGCCATAAAAATGAGTGAATAAACAAACAAAGGTTCTGAAACAAGAAATAAATAAATAAATAAAATAAAAAATTATTTAAAAAAAAAAAGTCTATTCATATTTTCTCCAAAATATTAAATAGTTTTATGAAGTTTGTATATTTCATTAAATTTATAATAGCCTTCACAATAATACCAGCTGTTTTATTCCATTGACTGAGAGTTTAAAAAATGAAGTAATATTTCATTTATCTTAATTTATTTCCTATTGCAAGCATTGCCTGAGACTGAGAAAAAAACTCTGGCATCATTTAAGATTTTCCAAATATTGGCTAATGATGCTATCATATTGTTGCTCAAGGAACACTGGTATTACCGACAAAAGAAACAAATTTCTAGCAGTTATATGATTTAAATAAACAGTAGAGCTTTGTAAAGTTGTTGGAGACGACGCATTATGAATTGAGTCTAGAAGACATCAGAAGCTTGTTCTTGTCCTACCCTTGTTCCAGGTTGGAACGTGAAAATTCTCTGCTCTTTTCTGAGCACAGCTGAAAGACCTACAGTAAGGCCTGATTACTGTGATATTCACAGAGCCAGGTAAGACCTGCTGAGAAGGTAAGGCGACTGGAGAAGCTACAGTTGCCTTATTGCCTCCAATTCTATCACTGTTCTTGTCCTCGCAAGAATGCTTTGATCTTTCTAGCCCCGCTTAGTTGTCGTTATGGTTCCAGGACACGCCCACCACCCTTCAGCCATTGACCTTGACTCAGGTATAGCAAATAAATACCAAGATTCTGGGTGCTTCGTAGCGCTTTATTCCCTGCATACAAGTGGCCATCCTAGATCCTGGCATGTATCCCGTTTCATCTTTTGCTCTTTCTTCCCATCATGCAGTAGATTTGAGACTCTGCTCAGGGCCCTGAGATGACTGGGGCCACTGCAAAGGTCTCCGATACAAGAATGATATATAAGTATACTTTCTGTACTTGCTATGCTATTGTCAATGTCACTGCCTTCTTAAAGCAAGTACTCACTTTCAAACTACAAACTAGTAACTAAGTCACTTTGGAGTGTGAAGTAACTATTAACTCTTCTTGACGTAGTTAACAACTTAAGATGCTATTTGCTTAGCATATTTTTGGCTCTGTTTTAAACATTCCCCAATATCATTATACTCCCCTTAAAGGTTAAGAATTCAGCATAAACACTGTATGCAAGTTTCATTTCTATCAATAAGTTTTTAAGAAACAAAACTCCATTTTGAATTTCTTATCCAATAATACCTTTTTTTGCCACACTGCTGCTAAAAATTTACTGCAACACAGAAGCATGTGGAACTCTACGATGTATAAATCTTCGCAAAGTCACCACCCATATGTCTACTGTGGAACTTGGACTGTTTCCCACCCTTGGCAACAGTGACCTGATGCTTTATGATTCTAGGATCCCAAGGTAGGGCCATAAAAGCTCAAGTGGCCAGAAGAGACAGCAGCAAAAACAAGTCTCCTGTTCACACTTAAAAGTTGATATTCACGGTCCCAAGTTTCTCCTATAAAAGTAGGCTCTGTTTCTTCACAAGAAAAAAAGAACGCTTAATGCTGTCGGGGAAAGAAAGAAGTTAGTGTGTTCATTGCTTTGCCTTTGGAAAGAAATGGGAAGGGCCGTCATGGACTCACTTTGTATTTAACGCCAGGTTAAAATGCGACTGCTATTGACTGCGTATGTGTGTCACACTGGACAGGGCAGAAGGTGGGTGCCTAAATGAGATCGATCAAATGCATCTGTCAATGACATGGTGCTTGAAAAAATGAAAAATCTAGGGAAACTGCTAGACAAAGCTGGAAATAATAATTATAGCCCTACACTAGAACTGCCTCAGGCAAGACATGAGGTGCAGTCATTCTAATTATACGATGAGGTGCTGTCCCTGCTACAAGAATAACAGCTTGCAACTTATTAGGGCAGTTAGGAAAATGCTTCTCTTGTGCCTTAAGAATTTCAGTGGAAAGCAATACTTTGGCTTCTAGGACAAATTTGACCTGCAGCTATAATAATATAGATGATATAGACATATAGATATGTAGATATGTTGTTGTATTTTGAATTTCTTGCAAAAATAAATTGGAAGATTTCATATAGGCTTATGGTTCCTCTCGGAGAAGACAATTCTAAGATTCAATTTGCACAGAGGCTAAAAATTAAATGTAGTGCTACCGAGTCATATTGTCTTACAATCTCAAAGGGCATCATTTAACATTTATTATTCTAAGTGAAACCAATATCATAGAATTTACCTAGAGTAGCCAAGATGCTACTGGCCTGGAACTGAGCAGTTCCTCAAGGCTCACTGTGGAGGAACAAGACCTTTAGAAGAAATATATACCCTGCAGTTTGCCATGATCCCCACGCATGTGCGGGCTTAATTTCATTACCTAGTGATGTAATCCACTGAATTTTTCCTTCTGGGTTAGACTGCTTTCCTTCTACGCACTATTTCTTTTTGAATGGTTAAGTATTTAAGTGGCAAGTATCTCTGTCTGGTTTTATACATAGATACTGAACATCCAAAACAATGAAGCAAAGAATCTCTAATTGTCACTGCTGGAAATATTCCCAGAGAATTGCTCCATGCCTTGTGTGAGTCTTGTGTGAGTGCTGAGTAATGAAGCCACTGTCCCCATTCTTGTCTGTTTGCTCTATGGATGCTGGAGTGGCCATAAGGTGTTTTATTGATTTCAGAGCCATTTTTGCAAATAGAATTTTAATCAAAGTAGTCGAATATGGGTCTACCTTTCTCATGAGCTAGGAACAGCACGCATGTTTTGAAGCAGAACACATAGTAAAAAATAGTGTTTCCAGACAGGAATGTATGTAGGAACAAGGACACAGAGTAAATAGCAGAAAAAATTCCAGAGAAACCCACCTTCCCCTAAATCTCCACCGCTGAATGTCCTATAGGCTTTCTGCTATTGGAAAAACTGGATTTTGCATTTTCCCCCGCTTATATAGCCATTTTCTTCACTTCCTCTAAGCTCTTCATATAACTGTAAGGGCACATACAGGAGTGTTTGGATACAGAGGGAAAAGTAGATAAAAATTAGAAAGAATGAAAGACGGAGGGAGAAATAGACAGACAGACAGATGGACAGACAAACAGATGGACAGAGACAGATTAATAAAGTTTCTGGGGTCTTTATCTTTTCTTCACAAAGTTCCTGACGACTAAAACATCACATCTCGCATTTCCCAGCATCCACACAGCCAATGAATGGCATTATGTGTTAAAAATTTGACACTCTAAACTTTCTGCTAGCCATTCCCGTTTCCAGCTTAAAAGTAGCCCCTTGTTTCCATAGCCGGACTGCACCTTAGTACATAAGGTGCATGGAATAATGTCAGTACACGGCCTGTTAGAGCTGACAGTCGATGCTCGCAAGGTGTCAGACAGGAGCAGAACACAGCCTTCATCCACTACACGTTACTTCAAGCTGAAGTGTGGTAAATTGGGCTTGTCTGAAATGGAACCTGTCAAGCTCACAAGCTTTAGTATTGAGCCTTTGTCTACTGATCTTAAACAGACTAACACATCGAGGCACTGCAAGTTCTCTAGAGTCACACATTCCTGAAAAAATAATATTTAATCTAGCTACTAAAATGCCCTGTGAAGGATAAGAGCAGAAACAATTATGAAGTGATCAGCTATTCTCTCCTACAAATGCCCGCGTCATCCTAAGTCTCCATCCATTGCCTAACTCCAAGGAAACAAACACATTTCCTTCTGAAAATTATGTGCTCCCGTTGGTGATGGCTATCCTGAGCACTGTGTTAAGGTGTCTGAGGTATTTTCAGATGAAAGCTAAGGTCACAAACTGTGCTGTCCAGGAAGGAAGGGG
Source organism: Myocastor coypus (assembly GCA_004027025.1). NCBI lineage: Eukaryota > Metazoa > Chordata > Mammalia > Rodentia > Myocastoridae > Myocastor > Myocastor coypus. Next base: position 26,608 of record PVJA010022013.1, read on the forward strand.
TAGCAAACATCAACACTGGTACCTGCTGTTGGCTGTGAACCGGAATTCTAGGTGTCATACTTGCCTGTTTTAGCTGTCTCTGTTCTGAGTCACATTCATTGTAGATAATTAGACACAGTGTTGTAGATTTGTATGGAAAGATTTGTTATTAAGCTGAATTCGCCCTCCCGTCTGATGAGGTTAGAGGGTGTGGAGGGAAAGCTAATGGAGCAAGATCAGTCATGCGAAAGGGAACCTGACACTGCTTGTGACTCTGGAGAAGTAAAAATTAGAGGAGGTCCTGAGTCGCGGGAGAAAGCAGGGAATGAGCATGAACCAGAGGACCAGTCACAGCAGCTGGTGAAACCGCAGGAGTCCAAAGCCCTGGATCTGGAGAAATTCTGAGACAAGGAGAGGTAGAGGGAAAAGGGCTTCAGACTTGTCTGAATTTCCATCTGGCTGAAGACGCAGCCACTTGGAAAGCAAGGTTGGATTAGATACTTGGAGCATGGCTGAAAAATGGTAACTGAATGTGGAATTGCCTGATAGGTGCAGAAACATGTCAGACATGCAGTGAGCCACGAACTAAAAAAAAAAAAAAAACCTGTTGATAGGCTACAAAATATCTAACAATTTTATCTCATTCACAAAAACATGAAGTTCTCTAAGCTGTCTCTTGGCCATGTAGTTGTACCAGTAAGAAGCTGACTACCATAAAAAGATAGTATTTCAGCTGAAGTGTTTCAAAATATGTATTTTCCCAATATTTTAAAAGAATAAAAGAAATTCATTACAGAAGCAGTAAAAGGTATAAAATGGAAAAAAAAAAAAAAAAAAAAAGCTCATTGAAAGTTAAAAATAGGGTAATGGAAGATCAGTGGAAATAGCCATGACTTTTTACATTGTCTACCCTTAAGTATGTCTGCAATAGGACTTGCATAAAGTGAATAAACTGGAAGTCCGGTGGTGCAGCTACATAACGCCCTCCCATGTCCTGCCAACCGACACCTAAGTCTTCATCTCTGAAACCTAAGAGTATGTTCAATTATACAGAAAAAAAGGGTACTTGCTCAATCTCCAAGAAAGAAGTAAAAGTAGGGTCTCCCTCTAATTTGGGAAGGAGCTTAGGTCCAAAGAAGGACTTGGACAAATCGAAGTTGGAGAGTCAAAGAATACATCGGGAAATCACAACTTAACAACTGAACTTGGAAGCACTACAAAGTCACCAACCCCACCTTGCTAAGCTAGCGATTACATAGGGTTCCCATTAAAACAGCAAAAGCATGCGGTTGGAGAGACAACTCGGTGATCTGTCAGGGAAGAGCAAGGGCCAGTTTCATTCCCAGATGCCGCGTGCCATGGCTGGCCACTGACGACAAGCATGGGGGCGCTCATCTGGAATCCCAGGGCTGGAAAGGCTGAGACAGGAAGAACACTATGGGTCTGAACTGCAAGATCCTGTACCAAATAAATAAGTAAATAAATTTAATTAATTGAAAAATAATTATTTGTTTTAAACACTAGTGCTGCCCACCCCGCTCCCGGGGCATACTGAGCGGGCCATTGTATTCCTGCTTGGTGGTACAGACCTGTAATCCCAGCTCTGGGGAGGCTGAAAACAGATGGATCAACAGCAGCCCGAGCTCTACAGCGAGACCCTGTACCAAACACATAAATGAAAAACAAAAAAGGAAATTGAAATTAAAGCAGCAAAAGCAGGATCAAAAAAAAAAAAAAAAATTTCGAGCCCTGCTCTCTTCCACAGGAGACCAGCAGGCCACCGCCATGTTTCTAGCGATCCCTGCGCAGGTCCAGCACATGTTGCGAGTATTCAACACCAACACCGATGGGTGGTGGAGAACGGCCTTTGCCATCACTGCCACTACGGGTGTGGGGCGGAAATACGCTCACGTGGTGTTGAGGAAAGCAGCCATCGACCTCACCAAGATGGCTGGAGAGCTCTGAGCATAGCGTGGAGCGCGAAATCACGGTCAGGCAGAATCCGCGCCGGTACGAGATGCCAGACTGGTTTCTGAACAGGCAGAGGGACGCGAACGATGGGAAGTACAGCGAGGTTCTCGTCACCGGGGCCTGCGCCACTCTGGAGTCTGCAAGTCCGAGGCCAGCACACCGAGACCACTGGATGTCTTGGCCGCACTGTGGGTGTATCTGAGAAGAAATGAGGCTGTAGGCTTGCTCTGCCAGTAAGTAGTGTTTATACTTGAAAAAGAAAGAAAGAAGAATGAAGGAAGGAAGGAAAGAAAGAAAGAAAGATAAACAGAAAGAAAGGGAAAAAGGAAGGAAAGAAAGAGAGAGAAAGGGAGAAAGAAAGAGAGAAAGAAAGGATTCATTGCGAAAGGTTACTTGTACACTTTTCCCATTGCCCTTACTGGGAGCTCCACAGGTCTCAGCAAGCACTGGATAACCTCGCTGGGACACAGCCTCAGTCTCTGGTGAGGTCCCTCCTGGAGAGTAGCCCACTTTCTAGGACTTTGGAGTTCCTCTGCTTCAGGTTCAGAGGACTGTTTTCCCTATAATTTCCTCTTTGCAGATGCAATGGTGAAATTCAAGATCTTAAGACTAACAAGGTGGGGCTGGGGAGATAGCTCAGCGGTCTAAGCACCTGCCTGAGGAGTACAAGGAGCCAAGTTCAATTCCTAGCACTGCATATCATACCAACTCTGGAACTGCAGGTGCACTATGCCAGCTCCTGAAACAGGGCTTGGTGGCACATGCCTGTAATCCCAATGTTGAGGAGGCTGATGTAGGAGGATCACGGCGAGTCTGAGCCATGCAGTGAGATCCTGTACCAAATAAATAAATAAATAGCAAAGTAGATCCAAGGCAGCATGATAGTCCTTAGAGAACTGGGACAGCTCACTTGGAGCTGGAAAAGGAAACATAATTTAATTTCATTGCGCTAAACTGCTCCTTGTAGAGGAGGAAGAAGAGAGCATGTGACCTATGTGGGGCCAAAAGGAAAGACCATTGGTAGCCCCACTTCCCTAGGCACCCAGCCCTGTCAGGGCCTCGACAGAGACTGCGGCCTTGCCAATTTCTTGGTACTGTCTCAGGGGACTCATTCTGGATGCGACCTGCGGAGCTGTTGACACAATAACTATTTTATGGTAATTTATTCCAGCCACAAAAAACTAACACCACATGCAAATAAATAATATTGGCTTTGGTAAGATGGAATGTGTTTTCTCAGCAACCAACAGAGAATATGCACATTTTGCATTGCAGCCAATAGACGCATAATCGATGGTATTTTTCCTTGGGTTTTCTGGAGGTTGGCGGAGGGCGGGTTGTTTGTTGTTTAGTTGGTTGGTTTGGTTTCTTTCTTTCTTTCTTTCTTCTTTATTTTTTTAATCTAAAATAGAGGGAAGTCCTGAGTGTCTTCCTAAAAAAAAAAAAAAAAAAATCACCTTTACTATTTCGGGACTCAGTGCCAAAAATGTGGGGGTGGGTGAGGAAAAATACCTCACAGTGTCGCTTTATGGACTGCGAACACTCACCAAAGAAGAAGGGGGAAAGGGCGGGCTTGAGAAGCTAAGTACCAAGGCCTAGAGGGATGCTGAGAGTGAGAAAGAACACGGTACAGTCCTCCCACAGCAGGAGCACTCATCACCAAGAAATGCATCTAATTTGTAAAATAAAATAAATGAAATCACTTTGGATGTCCTCCTGGATAGATGCTTCATCTAAGAACAGCTTTTAACCAAGTTTCCTTGTTGTTCCCGTGCCTCTATTTTTCCATGTGAAGACATCTGTTCTGATAAGCTTTACAACCTGTTAACTCATCCTTTGTATTCAGGGGCTTTCCTTCACCAACAGCAAGTAGCTTAGATACCAGTCCTAGCTTTCATCCAAATAAACACATTTCCATGAGCTGAGTGGGAAATACAGCTAGTAAATGAGGACTCACCTCTAAACACCTAAAAAAAAGTGGAGAAGTGCAACTCCAAACATGGTGAGTGGAGAGCTCTGAATCAGAAAATCTGTGACCAGGAGACTGAGGAATAAGAATTAAGCCCAAGTGCTAGCCAGATAGCTCAGCGGATTAAAGCACCTGCATAGGCAGGCTCAGTGACAAGGGTTCGATCCCTGGCATCTCTCATCGGCCCCACTCCCCAGGGTGTGCTGAGGTGGCGACTGAGACTGGGCTTGATGGTGTGGCTATAATCCCAGCACTTGAGAGGCTGACAACAGCAGGATTACTACAAGTCCAATCTGTGTAGTAAGATCCTGTAGACCCTGTACTAACTAAGTACATTCAAAAAAAATTAATTGGACTGGATTCCTTTTAATGGATGAGCTCTGCATGTTTTCCTTGACAGCTCCTGGTTCAGTTGACACTGTATGGTTCTGTACTGAAATCTCATCATACTCTGATGCCTAAAGTGGATGTGGCCACCAACCTCCACACCCAGGCCGTGCATTTAAAAAACAAAACAAAAAAAAAATCATAAACATCCCGGCTAGCAGTTAGACCTCAGTGATATCTCTGTCTTTCTCTCTAAATGCTCTTGAAATAAGTGATTGATTTTCCATCAGCCAGTGTCTGATACGTAACGCAGTCTAAGTCTACTTCTGTGCAAGTTATAGCTCACTGAAAATAAAACACAGGTAAGTGTAAAATACAAACATTTCCACACTCCAGTGGTCAGTGGTGTTGCAGAAACATCAACCCATCTTTCTCTCATTATATGGCCACCTAGCAATAATAGGACAAATACCGAGGATGAGGGAAAGAGAAAACTTAAAATAGTATTTTCTCAAATACCAGTAGTTCCTGGGCCATTGCCATGATTTGTACTGAAGCCAAGTACCACTGGTCCAATTACTTATATAGTATCACCACACAAGTTGGCTCATAGCTACACCCATGATAGCATTGATTTAAGAGCTGAATAACATTTTCTTTTTATTGAAAAAAAATGTATTTTATCAATATAGCATGCAATTTCATCCACCACTTCATGTCATGTTGAACATAGAAGGGACTTCAGAAATGCAAATAGAGAAGTTCTTTTTGGCCTGTTAAATACTTTACAAGGGGCCCGGCAGGATGGCTCAGTGGTCTAAAACGCCTGCTTGGGAAAGCTTGGACAGTTTCAGGGACCGCGGTTCAATCCCCAGCACCACATGCTGCGCCAGCCCTGCCCTCAGGGCGGGCTGAGCCAGCCATAAAAATGAGTGAATAAACAAATAAAGGTTCTGAAACAAGAAAAAAAATTAAATAAATAAATACTTTACAAGATTTTTTATGAGTTTTAATAAGAAATAACAATGAGACAGTTTCAAAACACGTAGTAGGACAGCCACGATAATTGATACAATGCATATCGTTGTCTTCATCATAGTTGTTCAGAGTACAAGGTGCAGACATGGTCACTTTTCTGAACACCATTGGTACAAATAGTTCTTGTCATTCAAGTAACAGAAAGTAGTGGTACACATGAATAACATTTTCAATGCTCATTAAAATGTATCCATAGCTAACACAATAAAAAAAATTGCCCACACAAAAAACGAAAACCAAGTTATGCGCCTCCTGGGTCCCAGGGTGGGAAGCATTCAGCTGAAAAAGAAAAATCTCCTCTTCAAGTTTCTAAAAATTTCAGTGAGAGCCCAAAATATCTAAGTTCGAGCTGGATAAAAAGGCAGCAGGAGAAAGTCTCACTGCGGATTCCCTCTTCTCATCTAAACAGATCATCGCTTTGCTCCACTTTTCCACATCCTTATTGCTGGCATGTGTCATTCAAGGACTAGCTGTTAGAAGAACCCTAAAAGGGGAGGAAACGGGAGGAAAACTGACAGCACGGATAACGAGTGACAAGTCGGTTGAAGTCTAGTATCAACATAGTAGAGCGCTAGAAAAACGTAATAATGAGATGTTGAGTCGTGCTTGTCGTGACAATGTGCTCTTGCCTTTTACTCTCTCCTTAATGTACCGTAATTGCATGTTCCACGCAGGTCAATTAGCTCTGAACTACAGAGCAAATTACCATCCTTACCTCTGATTATTCGTTCCTTTTATTTGGTCCTATTTTGTTTGGCAACCAAAAATTTTATTTATTTATTTTTTTTTTCATCCCCGGTTGCCTCTTTGGCAGAGCTGAGATTGGGAAGAAAACCACTCTCTTCCTGCTGTCATTATCATCGCTCCTTTCCTGCCGCTCTTCAACGCTTCCTGATGCCCACATGTAAGCAAAACATCATCAAGTGCCCTTGCTGCCTCTACTGCTTTTGGCGAACATAGCCACTGAGTCACAGTAATCTTTGTCTTCTAATTATATCCACTAAATTCAAGTTAGGACACAAAGGCCCACTTAGCACTGATGGTTAAATTGAGCTCCTGCATCCTCCTGTCCATCATCCTGAGGTTAATGGGTCTCAAGACACAGGCGACACTGAAAATTAATGAGGCTGATGTGACCAGTGATCCATGAATTATAAAGAACCTCTCTACTGTGGTTTTAAAAAAAAATGAGGTTAGTATTACCTTTGGCTGACAGAAAGAAGAAAGGTAAAGAGAGAAATAACATTCCACAAGGAGAAATAGGCACATTTTCTTGATCACAGTCTTCTGGAAAGGTAAACAGGAAGCCAGGGGGCAAGGTGGTATGTTTCTTTTTCCCTGCAGAGAAAAATTGTGTGTAAGAGATCCAGAGCCTTGGTGGTTCACCCCTTTGGTGAGTCTTCCTGGCTAGAGTGCAGCAACAGACACTAGGATGTTATTTTTTGCCTCCTATGGACAAGCTGATTCCTCAGAACTCAACATAAAGAACTGAAAGAACACTCTTAATGCCACGGGCATGGACATTTGGTACTCACATTATTTATGCAGCAAAGTGAGAGTGGACACCAATCTCACAGCTGCAATTTCTTCCAACTCGTGCTGGCTGGAGCCCTGCATGTAAATCAGCATACATACCTTCTACCACACCACAGTGGCCCTTCTGCATTTGATGAGATGCTTGTCCTCTGCTGGTTATTCTCCTCTATCTCCCGTTGCCCTGAATCTCCACAGAGGAAAGAAAGCAACACTAAAGCTGCATCCCACTGCGATGCCTGATGTAACTAAATACAACTGGATGCATCAAAGGTCCAGGCACTTCCGCACAGACTGAGGACCCTGGGAGTGTTGGCTCTGTACAACTGCAACATATCGGGCTGAGGATGGGAGCACAGAGGATAGAACAAGATTGAAGGAAATTATTTGGGGAAAAAAATAGGACTTTTAAATATCTCCTTAAGTATTAGACCTATGGTAGTAAGACTAGCACAAAAGCAGAGAGCAGAATCCCACACTAGAATTTCCATCCGGCCTGTAGCGGAGGAGATCACCCACACCTGTGTGTGTTCCATGGTCTTTGTTCTCGCCATACCACAGGATCCCTGCCACGATCACTTGAAACAATGCAATCCAAGGGGCCCAGCAGGATGGTTCAGTGGTCTAAAGCGCCTGCTTAGGAAAGCTTAGGCGGCTGCAGGGACCGTGGTTCGATCCCCAGCACCACATGCTGTGCCAGCCCTGCCCTCAGGGCAGGCTGAGCCGTCCATAAAAAGAAATAAATAGACAAACAAACAAAAGTTCTGAAACAAGAAAAGAAAAATCAAATAAAATAAAAATAAAAAATTTTTTTAAAAAAAATGCAACCAAAAGATTAACATTAAGACACTGAAACAATACGAAGTGCTCTATTAAACAACTTGCTTTACCTTTTCCTACTCTTTTACTATGGCAGAAGGAGAAAAGCTATTTTGTATATTACACGCTTGTGATATTCACACAGAAATTCTCACCTGTATTTCTCATGTCTGCATGAGAACCTCTGTTCGGTATTACTATATATTTTATTTTACAGAGAACAGAAAAACAATAAAAATTTCACACAGAACTGAAACAAGAAGGTAAAAAATTAATAATGGTTATCTTATCGCATATTTTTGTCTTCAAAGTAGTTGCTCAGAATACCAGATATGAGCTTGCAAAATTGATCGAACAGTATAAGCACTGTTCCTCTCAATGAACTAATAGACGTTAGCAGTTGAGTTCAATACTTGATACCAGAAAAGGAGAAAAGGAAGAAGAGGAAGAAGAAGAAGAAGAAGAAGAAGAAGAAGAAGAAGAAGAAGAAG
>PVJA010022014.1:0-34738 GCA_004027025.1 Myocastor coypus
ACGGAGTTCCCCAGAGCCTCTTGCATAAGTGCACTAATCTCTTTTTAAATAAATGTCCTGTTCTTATCAAGCATAATGAGACAGTAGAAAAGCTAAAGCCAGAATGTTGGGCTGAGGTTAGGCACAGGAAAAGATGCAGACAGGATGTGAACTATAAACACATAGAGTCACAAAAGGCCCAAATTCTGACTCAACACAATCACCAATAACAGTCTAAACATTAGCGATTTCTGAGATGCCATCCACAGATTGATCTTATCCATCGCATACAGATTCTTTCATGTAATTTTGATAGATTGAGGTGATTCATTTGATTTCAAGGAGTTAAATTCTATTTCTCTTCCACAGCTGTATCAACACACACACACACACACACACACACACACACACACACTACATTAGTCTCATCAAAAACTATATACACAGACAAGCTGAGGCTGGAGATGTGTTAAATCAACTAAGAGTTGTGTAAAATTGTCTACTCATCTGGGAGAAAAGTAGTTAGATCGGTATCTCAAATTATACACAAAATTAAGACATCAGGAAGATGAAACATTCAAAAAGTTAAAAGAAAAAAAACTATAGACATGTTAGAGCTGATATTTCAAGCTATGGTGAACTTAAGATGTTGGCAAATCCTCTCACCTCAAATACAAATACAAAACTATACAGTTGTTAAAACAGCTGTATTAGGATGGCCAAGCAACAAGAAACTAAGCCCAAGCCAAAAGTAAACTTAGGCATTTATTAATGAGAACCAATGCAAACTTCAGATAAATAAGCAAGAGTCTGAGACTTGTTGGCCAGAAAGCTCTGGGTGCCCACTCAGGCTCTGCTGGCAAGAACAGTAGCTTTTACTACTGAGGCAGTGCTGGCTAAGAAGACCAAGACCTTTGCACCCAGAGGGGAAGACATGATCTGAGACAGAGAGCAGAACCCACCATAGCAGTATTGTCACTTTAAGTAGCAAAGTTAGCATGGAAAAGATGGAGAACACTGGCAGCTCGGCTGGCCTGGGGATGGGATCCCACTTGGGACAAGTGGAAACCAGCCAAGAGCCCATGTGAAGAGCCTGGAAAAGCAAAAGCTTGCAAAGTCTAGATGAGGCTTCCATACGTCCTTGCCTAGAGGGGAAACTACGCATGTGTGCAGGTAGGGAAGATGCAGGAGAGCCTAATGCAAAGTGAAAGCCAAAGCAGGCTTGGCAGAACTGGCAGTGTCAGAAGCTGTTGACTTGAGCCTTTCACAGCTCAGCATATTAATCTAGCTTTACATTTTATGCCTTATGATTAAACTTTTCCCCTGGGTGGTTAAGGCCAAGTTATATCAAGACCTGTATAACAAAACATGCAACTTTTGTACCTCCCAAGGTCAGTCAGATCCCCTCAGGATTTATCTTGAAACCATGCACAACATTTCGTAGAACTTTTGTCAGTGTCAGCTGATGGCCATTGCCTGACCAGTTTGCTCTCTGTGAAAGCCTGAGAGAATGTTTTCTCTCTAGGTGACTCTCCTTAGGCACACTATACATCATCAATCCATTTTCTCTGTGGCCCCACAATCTCCTTGAACAGAAAATTTGGGACACCATTGAGTTATAGGAATTATGAAATATTAGACTATATATAGAACTACTTTCTCTTAGTCCAATGAGAAGAAATTTTTATATCAACAGTGATTAGAGAAAGTATCATGTCTGCATCCTATGCTCTAAATAACTACTATGAGGACAACAATATGTATTGTATCAATTATTGGGAATGTACTACTAATGTATTTTGAAACTGTTGCACTGTTCTTATTAAAATAATAATAATAATAAAAATAAAAAATAATAATAAAAGCAGGCTTGAAAGACAGCAGAACACTGAGCACACTCCCTGGCTCTCACAAACTGCTGCCAAAGGGTGGAAATCTTACATATTCAGAGATACTGAACAAAGCTGCTGCCTTCATTGTTCTCTGATCACCAGTAAGCGATGCAGTCCCAGAAGTGACCCGTACCACAATAGGCTAAAAATAGCAGAAAAAGCTGAGACAAGTCATCAGTGGCCACATCCTGTAAAAGACACAGATTCTGCAGTCTATGTACAGGAAACTCATAACAAGAAAGAAAAGAGAAGGCCTCAGGGTGATAATTAGAATCTAGAGTGGCAACAATATGTTATCCACAGTGTCAGTGTTCAACAAAAATTATGAAACCTACAAAGTAATAGAAAATTGTGACATATTCAGGAGTAAAAGCAGTCAACAGAAATTTGTGACTATACCCAAATGTTAGAAATAGCAGACAATGGCATCAAAGCAGCTATTATAAAGATGAATTGATAATTAAAAGAAACTGTGCTAAAAGAAAATAAGAGGACAGCAACTGTACCTAGGGAATCTTAGTATAAACTATAAAGAGAACCAACTGAAAATCAGCACAGTAAGGTGTACCAAACTGAGAAGGAGCTTAAAAGAAGACAGGTGATGACAGAAAAAAAACATAAATTTGAAGATACATCAATAAAAATTATCCTTGCTGAAGAATATAGAGAAAAAAGATTAAAGATGGACAGAGCCAAAAAGATCTATGGAAAAACATTCAACACACCAGCAGATACATAATGTGAGTCCTAAAGGACAGGAGAGAAGAAAAGGGAGGAAAAATATCTGAAGAGTAATGCCTGAGGCACTTACTATATGTGCAGAAAAACATTAACCCACAGGCTCTAGAAGCTCAGAGGACAGAAGCAGGAAAAGCATGGATATACATATCATCACAAAATTGCAAAACATCCAAAAGCAATAGGAAAATATTGAATGCAATAAGGAAAACAAAAAATACTTGTCACAGACAAGAAAGCAATCTGCTTAGCAGTGAGTTTCCACCCATGACAACTCAGGCAAGAAGGCTACGGAGTGTCACACTCAGAGGGCTGAAGAAAAATGCAGCCGAGATAGCAATAAAACTTCCAAAAAGTGAAATGGAACATAACCATTCATAGATAAACAAAGACTAAGACAATCTGTAGCTGGCCAGATGTCTCCAAAGAGATACTTAAGGAAGCCTTTCAGGCTGAGAGAAAACGATGCCAGAGAGTGACGTGAGTCCACAGAAAGAAATGCAGAGCCCACACTGGAGATGATAGTAGGGGTGAGTGCCAGAGATTGCATAACGAAATACTTTGGCCTTTTATAATGTGAATTTGTTTCTAAGAGTGATTATTGCACAAAGCAATAAGTATAACACTATGATGTGGGATTTAGATGATATAAATGTACAGATAGTCTAATAATAACACAAAGGAGAAGTGATAAGATGGAGCTGTGTTGGAACAAAGTTGCTGTATTTCACCAAAATTGCCAGGAAAAACCTGAAGTAGACTGTGATTAAGACATATAACTTTTAGAGTAATCACTAAGAATATTAAACTGTAAATTAGTTAACAAAATAGCTTAGGAATTAAAGTGGCACATTAAATAAAGATTTGTTTAATGCAAGAGAAGGCAATGAAAGGAGGAATAAGATATGGGACCAAAAGAAACAAAAGAGATCCAACCATATCAATTAGTAAATATGAATGGATTAACTGTCCTCATCAAAAAGAGCTACCATTATCAATCTGGGTTACAAAAGTTCCAGCTAATTGCTTTCTTCAAAGAAATCACTTTGAATTAAAAGAAACAATAGACTCAAAGTGAAAGAATGGAGAAAACGCAACCTATGAAAATAGTTACCACAAGAAAGCTAGAGTACTGTACGTATATTAATAACAGAAAAAAATAGAACTTAAAACAAGTAATACTACTAGGGCAAAAAGAGTGACATTGCATAGTAGCAAAGGTTTTAAAAGAGGAAGATGGAAGAAAAATGTAAGCTTGTAGTAGAAAATACATGAAACAAATATTGATATAGCTGAATTCAAGTCTCCTCTCAGTGATGAACAGATTGTTTGGACAGAGAGATATAAGAATACAGAGAATGTGAGTAGCCATCAAGCAGCTCTACCTACTCATGTATATAGATTGCTCCCGCCACAATAGCACAGCTCACAATATGTTCAAGTCTGCATGGAACATTTTCCAGGAGAGAGTCTACACTCTTATCATAAAACAAGTCTCAATGAGCCTATCAGTATTGAATTCATATGAAGTATGTTCCCCAACCATAAAAAAAACTAACCAGGAAATCAATAATAGAAATTTGGGAAACCTTAAAATATTGAAAGACATACTTCTCAATAATCATGAGTCAAAGAATAAATCATAAGGTTAATTATAAAATATTTAAACTGAATAAATGCAAATCTAAATCTAAATGCAAATCTAAACATGAAAATTAGGAGTATGGTTAATATAATGACTAGAAGAAAATTTAAGTTTTTATTAAATGCTTAGTTGAAAAGAAATGTCTATAATCAATAATATAAACATATTTAATGGAGTTTTTAAAAATCAAATAAAACACAAAGCAAATAAGTGGAAGGTAACAATAAACATCAGAATGAAAAACAATAAACAAAAGCAATAGAGACAAAATTACCTAAGTCAAGAGTTGATTCTTTTAAAAATATAAATGAACTGGATAAGAGTTTTCAGTTGACCAACAAAGAATATAGCGACAATCAGAATCAGGAATGAAAAAAGAATTAAATGATTGACCTCCTAAAAACTGATAGAATTTTGAGAATGAGCAAGTTTATAGTAGCAAATTAACAATATAAATGAAATATGTACACATTCCTGCAGATGAAACATTACTAAGATTGCAAGGTGTGTCAGTGACTGTCTGTAACACCAGCACTGGAGAGTCTGAGGCAGGAGAATCATTGCAAGTTTGAGGCCAGCCTGTGCCACATAGTGAGCTCAAGGCCAGTCTGAACTACATAGTTAGACCCTGTCTCAAAAGAAAAAATTACTAAGATTGATCCAGTAAGAAATTTAAAATCTGTAAAACTAGTAATAAGTAAGAAATTGAATTAGTAACTTAAAATCTTGCCCCAAAGAAAAGCCCATATTCAGATGCATTTACTAGCAGATCTTAGCAAATATTTGAGGAAGAACCTGTTACTACTTCTATATACATTCTTACACAAAATAGATCATTAGCTTCTAAAGCTGCCATAAGATTAAGGCTGTAACAGACTAAGCAGCCCAAAAACTGAAATTAATTATCTCACAGCTCTGGAAGCTCAAAGACAGATCAACAAGGTTGGCTCCTCCTGAGGCCCGGAAGGCAAAGGTCTCTTCTAACCTATTGCATTGGCTTTAGGACACTTTGTGCCTGGCTTTGTATTTTTGTCCCTCCATCTCCTTGAGTCTGTCTTATGAGTATAAAAGTCACACTGGTCCAGCTAACGAACTCGTGTTGATTTCCACTAGGAAGATTCTATCTCCAAAAATGGGTCACATTCCAAGTTATTGAAGGTTAGCATTTCGACAGGTGATTTGTTTTTTGCTTTATGATTTTAGTTTTTATTTTTGCTTTGTTTTCCTTTATTTTGTGATTCTGGGAATCAGACCCACAGTTTTTGCACTAAGCTGCTATTATTAGTATTACTACTACTACTATTATTATTTTCTGCCTTTTTTTGTGTGTGCATGGTCTCACTATGCAGCTCCAACTCGTAATGATTCTCCTGTGTCCTGCCGCCCTCTTTTTTTTTTTTTTTTTTTTCCCCTTTTGAGACATAGTCTCACTAAGTTGCCTGGGACAGGCTTGAACTTTTGACCTTCCTGCTTTAGCCGCCCAAAATCCTGACTTTATGGGTGTATGTTGTGAGGCCTGGATGTTTTGTGAGGTTTTATTTTGTTTTGTTTTTGCCATACTATGGAGTCAGCCCAGGGGCACTCTACCAGCACAATGCATCCTTACCTTTTTTTCTTTTTTTGAGACAGGGTCTCACTGAGTTTCCCAGGCAGCATTCAAACTTGTGATCCTCTTGCATTGGCCTCCCTATGTGCTGAGATTACAATCATGTGCCTGAGTCTACAGATGATGTGGAGAGAAGAACACAATTGAATCTACAAAGGTAGGCGAGGAGGAAATATCTCCTTATTTTATTCTTGTATTCTTATCCGGATATTCGTCAGCTTTCCTTTCTTTCTTCTTGTATATATTTGGTACAGGGTCTCACTATGCAGCATGGACTCACAGTGATCTTCCTGTTTTCAGCCTGCCCACTGCTGGGATTCTAGGCACGCGCCACCATGCCCAGACTCAGGGGCGGGGCCGGTGTGGGCTGGGGTCAGCTTTACTCTTATTGAGACAAAATATTCAAAGCCATAACTCCAGGAAGGAAATGGGTTATTATATCTTCAGTTTCTGACGACGACTGAGTCCATGGTCAACAAACTCCAAGCCAGGAAGGAACATCCTGCAATAACTGAGTGGAGCACCACAGTCCAAGCCAGCTGAGTGCAGCGGGGTAAAGCCGGTGTGTTCCAGGAGACCAAGGAGCAAAGCCAGAGAGCAGCGCCAGGGACTAGATGTGGTGACCAAGATGACACCTCCGTGACACTGGAATTCTTCGGTGCCTGGCTCAGGATCCTTAAGATAATCAAAATGACAATTACACTTAAGTACTAGGACCAGGTACTATAGTGGGAGAAATATGCTAGGAGACAGAAAAGCAGATCAATATTCCTTAAGAAAATAGATGTCAAAATATTTTAGAAATAGTATTAACAAAACTGAATATTTTACATGTCTTTAAAATTGTATAATCTGGACTAAGTGGGAGTTACCTCTGAAAATTTAGGTTGCTTTGACCTCTGAAAATAAATAATATATGCCAAAATATTAAAGTCCATACCAAATGATCTATTCATAATGGAGAAAAAGAGCTCTTTATAAAGTAGAAAAAGGCAGGACTTTCCAAAGCTGATAAAAAAAACTTCTACAAACATGCCTACAGCTATGTTACACTTTATAATAAAGAACTGAAACCTCTTCCCTGAAGATCAGAAACAGGGCAAGGACATCCACTGTCACTGCTTCAACTGAAAGTTTTACAGAAATTTTTAGCTGTGGTCAGAAATAGCTTAAGCAAAGTAGGGAGTTGGGGAAGCCGAGGAGAGGGAAGAGAGAGGGAGAGAGGGAGAGAGACGAGTGGGGAAGAGAAAGGAGGGAGGATGGTGGGGGTTGGTGGGGGGGGTAGAGAGAGAGGATATTCAAACGAGGTAGCAACATAGACAACTGTCACTAGTCATGGACACACATAGAAAATTGATGAAATCTATTTTAAAAACCCACAACAATTAATAAATAAATTTATAAAGATTATAAGACATAAGCAAACTATTTCTACTATTACTAATAACAAACTTTTAAGAAAAAAATTGGACAAAATATTTGCAAATCTATATTTGATCAAGGATTTATACCCAGATCATGAAAAAAACTTGTTACAACTAAGTAATTAGAAGATAATTTAAAAATATGCAAAAAAAATTTAGTAGATACACTACCCTAGAAGATATATGAATGATAGAAGCATATGAACTAGCATTATATTTATTTATTTATTTAGGTATGGGGATTAAACTCAGGACCTGTGCTTGCCATGCAGGCACTTAAGCCACTGAGCTATCTCCCTCACCCTGATATTCAACATAGTTAAAGCAAGGAGAATGCTGATAAAAATCAAAGAATAAAATCACACTCCCTATCACCTACTGAATTCCCACAATTAAGTGGTCAGTACCACCAAGTATTGTCAAGGTGTTGATCGAATTCTAAAATCCTATAGCCACTTTGCAAAATAATTTGGAAGTTTCTTAAAAATTTAAATCCATACTAACTAAATGACCCATCAATTCCATTCCTAAGTATCTCAGCAAAGAACAGAAGTGTTACAGTCACACAAAACTTACATGTGAGTGTCTGAAGTAGCATGATTCACAGTGAAGAAAACAGGAAAGTATCTAAATGCCCATGATGTCATGAAGAGACAGGGCAAACGTGGTGCGCCTGCACAATGGAATGCTGCCCACGGAAAAGGAACCATGCACATCATGGGTAAACCTCAAAAGTGTCACACTAATGAAAGAAGCCAACACAGGGATGCTGTACTGCATGGCTCCACTTACATCAGCAGTGCTTCTGTAGAAATCAAAAGCAGCAGTGGTTGCCTGGGGCGGAGGGTGAGTGTGAGAGGGACTGCACATGGACTTAAAAGGAAACTTGTAAGCTGATGGGAATGTCCTGAGGCTCAACCATGGGGAGTCGTTTTGCACTTGCTTTGACTAAGTTGTGTGGGAGTGAGAATTTTATCCCTATGGGCTACTAAAAAGTGAAACACAAATGAAAAAGTACTAGCAGAGAAAAACTAGTTCGCATTGATTGAATACTGCAGGAGCAATGTGGAAATAAATATAGATAAAATAACATTTTGTTTATACCTGTATTTTGAACAGGAAAAACAATGCAAAGTTTATCACATGTCTATAACACGGGCACATAAGATATAAAAGGAACAGTTTAAAGCAATAATTGACCATTTGCTAAGTCGGGAAGGGGTAGGTGAAAGAGTTATGAAAATGACCACAAATATTCCCATCCGGAAGGCAGCAGGATGAGCTGCCGGAAGGAAGATGTAACACTGATGAGTTTGGTTGCATTTGAGGCATCTGACAGGCAACAGGAAGCACATTCCTGGAACTCCAGCAGGCGGCAGTTTGCAGACATACAGAAGTCATCTGCAGGGCTAAAACTGGGAGCGTGGAGCTGGGGAGATTGCTTGGAGGTCTAAGCACCTGCCTGGCAAGCACAAGGACCTGGGTTCTATCCCCAGCACCACAGGCTGTGCCGGTTCCACATGTAAATTGGGTGTTGTGGTGTGCACCTGTAGTCTGAGTGCTAGGGAGGCTGGGACAGGAGGAGGATCACTATGAGTCCCAGCTGGCTGATGAGTACTATAGCATATACATATATACATATATACATACATACATACATACATACATACATACATATAAACTGGAAGAGTGAATGAGATCACAAGGGTAAGTATTAAGAGCAAGCAGGATAGGACAGAGTCTGGCAGAACCACCACCTCAGGTTCCTGAGTAAGAAAAATTAGAAAGTCTCGGTGTAGTGGCACATCTATGTAATCCCAGCATTCTATAGGCTAAGACAGGAGGATTGCCATGAGTTTGAGGCTAGCCTGGGCTACATAGTGAATACAAGGACAACCTGAACTACATAGCAAGACATTGTCTCAAGAAAAGAAGAAAAAAGAAGCAAGAAAGAAAAGAGAAAGACACAGATATGGAACCAGAAGAAACTCTATTTTGTCTTCATGAAACTCACATGGGCAAACAGAAGCAGCTGCAGCACATGCACTGGAAACCTGGGCACCAGGCAAAATTGGCCATTAGGATAATATTTTATATGTAATAAAGACAGAAGACATTGTAGCTTTTGCCTCCCTCATCACAACAGATTTGGGCTTGGAGTTTGGCTTGGTTTGCTGTGACTGTGTGCTGCCTCTGTAAGCATGTGATGCATTGTAGCGTGTGACAGTTAACAGATTGTTTCCACTTGAGTGAGAAAAGCACCACGGAACTGGGCCACGTAGTTCTGAGTGGGGCTGAAGAGACCCCCTGAAGACAGAAGGCCCTGAGGGCTAGCAGCTCCAGCCAGTAGGTGGCGGCCTGAATGGAGTAAGAGAAACAAAGAAGGAAAGCTCTTCCTGTTGCTTCAGAGGAGCTCAGCCTTCTCCTCTCAGGGCAACACCAATGTCTGCAGTCTGCCATCCAGCACAGACTTTTAGCCTCCTGACTCGGCCTCCCAAGGACTCGACAGTGAGTTCTGACCTGTAGATCCTTTCCTCTCTGGCAGATAGACGGACGGCCCTTCTGCACTCTTCCACATGGGACTCTGCCAAAAGCCACTGTAAGCCTAACTTGTAAATCTTGCGTATTTATAGCTCTTACATTAAATGGATTTCTCTAGAGAACACTGACAGCTACAGCTGTTCCCCCAACCCACAGGGGGTACAACCTGGGACACCCAATGGATATCAGAAACCACAGATACTGTAGCATAAGCCCTACACATACAACATTTGCTTTATACATGGATACCTCTGATGGAGTTTACATCATAATTAAGACACAGTGTGAGATGAATAAAGACTATGAATGAAATAGAACTGGGAAGAAATTACTAGCATTACTACTTTTATGCCATGGGGCTACTACGAAGTAAGATAAAGGGTTAGCTGTACACAGGACTGCAGTGCCACAGCCATCCATCTGCTCACTGAGATAGCCACTGACTGCCTAGCTGATGCCTAGCTGATACCAAGCAGAGCATGGCTGTGCTGGACAAATGGATGATTGATGGCCCAGATGGCAACAAGGCTGGCTAAGGTGAGATTTCATCCTACTACTCAAAATAACATGCAATTTTACATTTATGAATTATTTCTCGAATTTTCCATTTAATGCCTCTGATTGATGCTTGAAACTTCAGAAAGCAAAAGCATGGATTGGGGGGAGGGGTGACTGTTCTGATTTTAAACATCGATATAAAAAGCCATATAAAGAAAATGTTCCTTATGTCTCCACTTCACAGAAAAACACTCTTGGCTTTTACTGGTGTCTGTAAATAAGCAATCTCAAAGGAAACAGAAGAATCTAGAAAAGTGTTGGGGAAATGTATAAAAATGAAGAGAAGGAAGTAACAAAATAGGGGCCAGAAAGAGAGCTCATTGGTCTAACGTGCCTGCTTAGGCAAGCTTAGGCAGGTGCAGGGGACCAGGTTTGATCCTCGGAGGCCACATGCTTTGCCAGCCCCACCCTCAGTGCACAAAAAAGAAGCAATAAAACAACATAAGGGCCAGTAGTGCGAGGTGAAACAATGCATAAAGAAATATATAGAAGAAGAAAAAAAGCCAGAGATGGAGAGAGGAGAGGAAGGTGAGGGGAAGGGAGGGGATGGGAAGGAAGGAGAAGAGGGCAGATTGCCATTTCCCAGCTGCTGCCCCGTGCACATCTGTCCATATTTGTTAGGACAGCAGTGGTTATGCTCTTCCTGCACCTGTGCCCATCGAGAGCAAACACTCATGGCACCAGTCCGCAGGGCCAGGACTGAGGTGAGCGAGGGGCTAGACAAAAGCTGGCGGTCCATGGTTGGCATCTGGATGGCCTGCAAATGCCTCAGGCTCTACAGCTGGATCACAGCAGCATAAACCACAGATGCATTTAGAGTTAAATGGAATTTGGGAGGTGAAGCCCCATTGGGAGATGAGGGTCACTGGAGACGTGGCCTGGAAGGCTCTGCCATCCTCCTTCCAGGTCAAGAGCTGTTTTTGAGAACCATGCACCTCTACCACACTGCTCCAGCTTGGACGCAGCAGGCTATGGAGTAAAATATCTACAAGCTGAGAAGAAATAAACCGATCCCTCTTTAACTTGTAGTGTTGTGTTTAGTGTCTTGGTCACGAAAAAGGAACTGAGACTGGTGGCTCAGTATTTAACGTGTTCAGGGTCCTGCGTGCTTCTGACTGGGTCTTTTTGCAAGAAGACAACTGAAGAAATTCAAACTTGGATGTTAGTAATGTGTCCATGCAGATTTCCAAACACTGATGGTTGTATTCTGCTTAGGTATGAGAACGACCTTCTTGGTAGAAAATACTGATGTATTGGAAATGACAAAAAAAATCACATGCTCAACGCAACCCTCAAGTGCTTCAGCAAAAGACAGTTCTTTGCATTTCACTGCCAGCTTGCTTCAGATTTCCTTAGAAGCAGTATGTTGGCAGGTGGGACGGTTTGCTGTTTGGTCTTGGTGTATGGGTTAGCAGAGCCCACAGTGGAAGGGAGAGGGCAGCATAACATGTTGCTTGGAGGGCTCTGGTTATGTAAGACTGCAAGTCACCATGTTTGCTTTGCAAAACGTAAACAACAGCATTATACTTGTTCACTGTAATAATGTGTTCTCCTCATTCCAGATAACAGCAGGACTCCAGTAATCAAACCAAATAAGCCCCGTGGATGGCATGGGGAAGTCTGCTTCTGCAGAGAGGAGGCATCCCAAGTAATTAGCCAGTCTTTATGGCCCTGATCCTCAGCGGGGCGGGAGGGAGCACATGGCTGTCGTGCAATAAAAGTGATTCTTCATTTTTACACTCTCTTCTCCTGACTCAAACTTTCAATCCATGCCCACAGAGGATACTTTTCCTCAGTGTCCCTTGATGTTCCAGATGGGGAGAGGCTGATGGCTGAGCTAAGCCAAAGCATGCCAATAAGCTTTTGTCTCTTTCCAAGTTACAATTGTTTCTTAATGAAAGCAGCTTCACTGTTTTTACAGGTAATAAAAGTAATCCATGCTTGTTATTAAAACAAACTCAGACAAAAACAAATAAGGAGAGTTAGAAAGTAGGAAGTTAAAATTAGTCACTGTTTTCCCAGAGAGACCTACTGCTATTAAGTTAGTCTAGTATCTTTTATGTTTAAATAATTATCAATAAAGATACAGTTGTACTACACAAGCTCCATTATGACATTCATTTTCCTCTTGCCCTGTCATGGGCAACCTGACATGCTAATAAACATTCTTCTGTGACACCAACCACAAAGAAGCAATACCTAGCCAAATGCATAGGGCAATTGCTGAAAGACTGAAGTAATCCTTATGAGAAATGCCCAAGAAGCATGACACCAATGCTGCGTGTGGAGATACAAGACACACGCTTGTAATCCCAGGACTCTTTTCATTGGGAAGTTAGTGACTTAGCCAGTCCCTGTTTCAAAATTAAAGAAAAAACAAAAGCAAACAAACAAAAAAAGCTCAGTGTAAAATGTGAAGAATGGTGGAAGAAAATGTGGTATTTTTATACAATGGAATATTACTCAGCTATAAAGAATGATAAGCTGGAAGACTTCATATATAAATGGACGTATATTGGACATATACTCATTAGTGAAATAAACCAGACCTGAATGTGTAAATATCATATAGTCTCCCTAATATAAGAACTGTAAATTTTTTTTCTTTCCTTACCAATATCAATTGGAAGGTGTGTCATGCCCACACCTTGTTCTCTGTATAACTTTTGGGAGGACAAATGCAGTGTGTCAACAGTTTAAAAAAAAGAAGTAACATTTATTGAAAGTGTTAATGTTTAATTGTTTGATCAATCTTATATACCTATATCTATTAATCTGAACTGATCCGATGACGAAAATATATAACCATTGTTTAATTTAAAATAAAAAAGCTCAGTGTAAAATAAAACACATGCACCACATGCACATGTACATACCTGTGCGCACACATACATACACACACACACAGTGTTTAGCTTTATTAGTTATAAGTGTTGTGGTCTGTGTATAGGTGTCCCCCCGAAGCTTCATGCAGTCATGGGGTGGCTTCTGGAGTTTGTGATTCATTTTTTATTATTAATTTTAATGAAGAGAAATAGTAATAAGACAATTTCACAACAGGTTAGTGGGACAGTTCCAATAATTAATACATTGCATATTGTTGTCATATTATTTGTTCAAAGTACAAGATACAAACTTAATGTCTTATATAAATACTATTAGTACAAATGTTTTTTCTCATCAAACTAAGAAAAAGTAGCTGTATGTATAGTCCAATAGTCCATAATAATAGCGGGTTATCAGCACAATTGGCAAGGTCAGAAGCTATTGACTTGAGCTTTTTACAGCTCAGTATATTAATCTGGCTTTAGTTTTATACCTCACGGCTAGACTTTTCTGCTGGATAGTTAGGACCAAGGAAAAGCAAGACCTATATAACAAAAAATGTAGCTTTCATATCTGACAAGATCTTGTCATGACCTTGTGATTCACTCTTGATCCAATGCAGGTGTGAGCGCTACACTCTAGTCCTGGGGTGGGTAATCTGTATTACAATGTAAGGAAAGATGACAGGCTAGCTAGCCACTTGAGCTGTTGCCACTCCCTCTGCTCTCCTGCTCTTTGCCACCATGAAAGGCTGCTCACTGTCACATGCCACTCTGCCTTGGGGCCAGCTGAGTATGAACTGAAACCTACACTAACTGTGAGCTAAATAGACCTTTCCTCCCTTCATTTGGGTGTCAGATATTTGCCCCAGCAATGAGAGAAGAGTAACTGAGACATAGGGAAATTAAATTAAAACTCCAATAAGACACTAATGTGTAGCCACCACAGTAGCTTAAATAAAAGATGAGATAAATGCATGTAGTAGCAAGGATATGGAGCAATTAGATGTCTCATGCACATCTGGTAAGGAGGTAACACAATAGTACTGCCACTACATTGGAAAAGTACCTCACATTGTCTAGCAAAAGATGAACACATGTACACATACACTTTAGCAATTTCATTCTTCCCTCATTCACTGTTTCATTTTTCTCAGTTCTCAGTTACCTGTAGCCAACCATGATCTGAAAATATAATGGGAAAAATTCCAGAAATTTTCCAGTGGTAAGTTGCCTGCTATGTCATTTCCAATGGTAAGTTGCATGCTATGTCAAGTAGCACAATGAAATCTTGCACCGTCTTGCTCTGTCCCACCTGGGATGTGACTTGCCCTTTGGGCAGCACATCCACTCTGTACCGGCTACCTGCCCATTAGGTGCTTGGGAGTCTCCTTAGTTACAAGATCAGCCAGCATGGCATTGTGGTGCTTGGTTTCAAGTAATCCTTATTATACTTTATCATAGCCCCCAGGTAGAAAAAGTGGTGACTCTTGGTAACTCAGATCTTACAAAGAGAAGCCATAAAATGCTGCCTTTGAGTGAAAGCTAAAAGCACATTAAGACATTTTGAGTAGGGGAGGAGCAGGAGGAGGCAATATTCACATGTCATTATGCTACATTGTTAACATTGTTCTTTTTTATAATTGTTAATCTCTTACTATACCTCATTTACAAACTAAACTTTATCACAGGTATGTATATACAGGAAAGCACATAGCATACAGGACTAGGTGTTCTCTGAAGGCTCACACACATCTACCAGGGTCTTAGAACTTATCTCCTATGTTTGAAGGTCCACTGCATTTTGCCTGTATAAGCACATATACAGCCTACAGGACAGAGACAAAACTACCAATCAATAATGGGCTCAAAACAAAAACACCTAAGTGACCAATCACAGCAGAGTGATAAACTGTGATGTATCTATAGTGGATAACGAATAATGAGAATGAGTAGATTATAATTACGGGATGATATGGGTGACTCACAGTCATGACTAAGCAGAAGAAGCCAGTCACAAAAGAGAGCATGCTGTATAACTTTTGTGTGTGCGGGTGCATGTGCGTGTGCGTGCGTGTGTGTGTGTGTGTGTGTGTGTGTGTGTGTGTGTGTGTGTGTAGGTTCTCACTTTGCAGCTCATACTCATGATGATCCTTCTGTTTTCACCTTCCCCAGAGCTGGGATCACAGCTGTGTGCCATCACACCTGGACTTGGTCACCCGGGTTCAGCATGCCTAGGGGCGGAGCCAGTGTAGCGTGTGATGCCAGGGTTCAAACCCCATCCTCTGTGCTTGCCTAAGCAAGCACTTGGTCCATTGAGCTATCTTGGTGGTCCTCATGCTGTTTAACTTTATGTCCAAAAGCAGTAAGAGTAAGAGAGCTGACCACCCTATGGTGAAAGAGGTCAGGCTGGAGCTGGGTCTCAGCCGGGGATACGTGCTGGAGGACAAAAGTTCTCACTTGCCATGTGGGTGCTTGACCCATGGTGAGCACAAATTTGCCAAGCTGTCCACTTAGGATCTATGTACTTCTCTACACGTAATATGTCAATAAATATACCACAGACAATAATGCTACTAATAAAAAAAACTGATCTACTCTTCAAATCATATAATACACAAAATTATATTTATGTATTTCTATAAAATTATAGGGAGTTCCTAATTCCTAAGGCAAACACACATCCAAGCTGTAGAATATGAGTGGGATTTCCAATTTTAATCCTTCTCAACAATTCTGGCCTACATTGACCTGTTCCCTTACAGTACACAGTGTTACATTAGGTACTGAAGAATGTATTCCCCACTCAGCCCCTAGAGTCCACCAAAAGAACAGGGGCAATGGTTCTCAGCAGGAGATACATTGGAATCACCTGGAACTCAGTGCATATCGTTATTAAGGATGTTAGCAAATCTCCAGTGAGAATTCACCTGCAGACTTTGGGACTCCACTTTAAGTGCTGGAATTGTTGGCTCCTGATAACTCATAGCTAGAAATTTTCTTGGCAAAAACCAGCTGTCTATTAAAGGTCATGCTCCCTCCACAGAACAGCCTAACTGCACCTTCAGGAATTGGTCTACTTAGGAATAGACAGGTCAGCTTCCAACTCCCTAACTCCCATCCTCAACTCCATAAGTGACAGTCTAAAAGGGCCAGCCCAGCCACCCTTGCTCTGCGATTTTCCTGAAGCCTCTGTCACAACTGCCTTACTGATGTCATCTCGGCTATACTCAGTCTTCTATCTCTTCTTCCCTGAAATTCCTCCATAGAGATCTCCATTTTGAAATACCTCTTCAGCAGCTCTGACCTAAGACATTCACTTGAGTGAGAAAGAATTCCAAATACATGTCAAATGGTTTTACAGAGAAGGTGAATCTTGGGGCCATGCAGAATTTAGGCTTTTGGAGAAGGCAGAAAACACTTTGCCCAGAGGAACCACCAGTAAAAAATTAAGTGAGAAGAAGAGTGAGCAATGTTGATACCATTTGTAATTGGCTTAAGCAAAGCAGGGTGGTTTTCTTGGGCTCTACACCAACTAGGGCTAGTTGAGACAATAAATAAATAAATAAATAAATAATAAATAAATAAATAGCTAGCATGAAATTGGTTATAAAAACAAGGCCTCTTGGTCATTATTCAACAGATAATTAACAATGATAAAGCTATCTTATTGATAAATCCAATAGCATCTCTGCCCCATTTGTGAGGAAAGGTGTAACAAGCCAGATGTGTAGTATTTCCCAAGATGGACATAGGGTGCAAGTCATCCTCCTGCATCTGAAGTGTCCTCAGCCTTGCTCAGTGCAGTAACACCCAGCTCTGAAGGAAGCAAACACTGGAAAAACAACCAGTGAACTGACTAAGCCAGAGCTAGCCACCACAGGGCTGGCCTTCTCCTTGGAAGAGATGAGCTCGCAACCCTGGAGATTCTAATCAAGAGGCTACGTTGCTTCTTATAGAAGATGAGGGATCTAGTCATGATTGAAGGTTAGAGTTGCTTAAATTCCCTTTTAAGCTTCTGCAGAATGAAAAAGGAAAGCTTAACTCTGCCAAGAAAGAGCTAGCTGCACTTTAATGACTTCTGGAGACATGGAGTAAAAAATGTTTTCAACTTGCCTCCAACTTTTCAACATCAGATCATGGAATGAAGTTGGTCAAATTGACTCAGTGGGGAAATTTAATGATATGGCACTTTAAAAAGCCCAATAAAGTAGAAGGTTTGATTTTACTTCTTGCTGAAGGGGAAGTGATGTCTGTGTTGTGTGTCCCAGCACAACAAGAGGCATGAAGCAGTGTTTTGTGCTCGGCTTCTGTCTGAAGTGCATGCCTGGGTTTCAGAATTGAGCTCGCTCACTGTTGCCCCTCACTCTTGGCAGCTCATCTTTCCTTCTTAGCTCCTGTGTTCTCAGACTAGAAGTTGGGTTGGGTGTCTAGCAACAGAAACCAGGCCTTCAGTGTCTTGGTTGACACCATTATCCTTGCTGCCCCAAGAGAGGAGAGGACATGAAGGGAATTCAGAGCTCTGACCAAGAAAAGGATAACAGCTCTGGGCTTAGCTGGGTAACTTTCCTTTCAGCCTCCAGGTACAACTAGACTCAATCAGCTTCATTCTTCAAAAGAAGCCATGAATTTGCTGATAATTTTGCTGGTGACTCAGTTTTCTTCTAGACTTGGTCTTTTCAAAAATAAAATTTTCCCTACACTAGAAAAAGACTTTGTGGCAGTGATTGCATTTATATTAAGGTTCTAAAATAAGATTTTGTTTTCTGGGACCCTTTTTCTTGGTTCAAGTTTGATTTTGTTGCACAGGTACTGCGGCCCCCACACACTTCCCCTGATGAGTATGACTCTTCATCATTCTTCCGTGTGCAGTAGATATTTCTGACTTCTGTGAGGAGGAAGGCGAAAGCACCAAGGAGGGCTCACCTGCTTCCTCACACCAAACATGTCTGCCTTTCACAGGTGAGACATTTTTCCCAGAATGCCAACTGCCTGTATGTCAACTGCCTGTGAGGACAGGTCTTTTGGTTCAGCACACATTGAGAAGGTTAAAAGTTCACATGGTGGCTAATATGCATTTTGTTAGATTTTAGGCCTTGGTTTGTGTCACGGATTGACTGTGCTACTGTTGCAGCACTAATAAGCACAGAAGTCAGAAAGAGAAAAAAAAAAAAAACATATGTACCATGGGGAATTTGATATTCAAGAGAAAAGTGCTCTTTCAGCAAAGAGGGGCAAGGACCACAGCTATTTTTATGAGGGATGAGGGGGAACAATCTCAGAAGACAGCTTCAGAAATATTGAAAGACAAGGCCAAATTCTCCAAAATAAGCAGAAACATCCATCAGCAACAGTGAGGTTTTCATCCCTGTCTGATATTTTCAAGCTGAAAGACAGACATGGACTTGCTAGCGAGGGAGTCTTGTTGCCTGAGGACTGGAATGCAGGAACTGCAGCATGGGAGAGCCTTATTGGGAAAGGATGGAGCCAGGGATTCACTGAGGTTTCTGTTCCTAAACCGAGAGGGCGACAGAGAGGGCTTCCTAGACTAGGCAGGGAGCTTTCCTGTGAGCTGTTTGCTCATTACCACCTGATGGAGGTTACCACAGCTATTAGTTCAGCTTTCTGGGGACCAGTTTGCAGTAGGGTCTGTGGCCACAGATTGCAATTCTAATGGCCACCCACCATCAGGGCTACGCCTATAGTTACTGCAGTGGTAGCCATGAGAATCCAGATAACAGGATGTATGATTACTTATGAGAAAGCCAGATTAAGGCTGTTTTATCTATTCTTTCTACCTTTTTTTTCCCTGTAGGAGTTTCTTTCTGAATTTTAACATTGTGTTAGTTACTTTTCTCTCATTGCTGAGATTAAATATCCAACATCCCTCACTCCCAAATTAAGGGTAACAATGTTTAATTAGCTCACCTTTTGTAGAGCTTTCAGTCCATCATCAGCTAGGCCCAAGGCACAGGGGTGTGGTAGACGGGCACCGCAGAGTAGAAACAGAAACAAAGGGTGGGCGCAGAAGGGAACAAAATCAGAGAGGGAGCAAACAGAGAGACCTCTTTCCCGTCCTTACAGTGTATGCAGGCTACCCGCCTAGGGCAGGCCTAGCACTCATACCCTTGGCCCCAGCGTTGGCTCATGAATCAGTCACGAACTCTAGATTCAGCCACCTCTGACACGCCTGCTCCTCATGCATCCATGAGGCTTTGGGGATACATCTAGACAAACTACAACACATGCATGTATCCAACTGCCTGATAATGTGCACCCATGTTGTAAAAAACGGTAAGCCAAATGCAGCCTGGAGTGACTCTCCCTCATTTGTCTCACACACTGAAAGCCTGTTCTCCCTGGGGG
This sequence comes from Myocastor coypus, assembly GCA_004027025.1. Taxonomy (NCBI): domain Eukaryota; kingdom Metazoa; phylum Chordata; class Mammalia; order Rodentia; family Myocastoridae; genus Myocastor; species Myocastor coypus. The sequence goes on from PVJA010022014.1 coordinate 19,575, forward strand.
AATCTGCTGTTCTCAGTTTCTTAGAAATTCTTCTACAGCTTCTTCCCACATTGATATGGTTCAAGAATGGTTTTTGCCACTGAAACTCACCTTAAGTCTTAATTCCTCAGCTTGGTAACACTGGGACAAGGAAGGATGGGAGGTATTTAGATCACAGGGCCAGAGTTCCCCCTGAATAGGACAATACCATTTCCTAGGAGTTGTTTCTTACTCTCACCTAACTCAGCCAATTCCAAGATCAGGGCATTGTAAAGCAAGGTTATCACTTGGCACAATTTCTCCTGCACACTTCAGTCTTTTCCACCCTGCACAGACCAGCAGGAGACCCTCACCAGAAGGCAAGAAGGTGCCAGTGCCATGCCTTTGTATGTCCTTAGCTCTAGAACTGTAAGCGGAATAGATCCCTTTACTTGACTAATTTCCCAATCTTGAGTATTCTGTTACTGCCACAGCTAATGGACCAAGACACAAGTACGTAAGAAATGTGCATATACAGAGAGACAGCTGTCAGGAGAGCACACACGTGCTATCTCAGTAAGTCAAGTTTACAGAATTGAGAAGAATGACAGTTATCAGAGACTAGGAAAGGGCAACAGTAATAGAGATTAACAAGCTGCCTTTCATAGTTATGTCACTGTAACATGCGATTTTTTAAAAATATGCATCTATCTCACACCATGCAAACATGCAGTCACAGCTATGGGAGCTACTCAGTTTCCTCAGCATGGGAAAGGCCTGAGGTTCCATTCCGAGTCCCACAAATAAAACAAAATATCAAAAAAAAAAAAAAAAATTCAAGCAACAAAGTCTCCAAATTAAGAGTGAAACTATAAAACTCTTAAAATACACAGATATAAATCTTTACAATTTTAGATTTTACAGTAGAATTCTAGATGTGATACCAAAAGTGCAAACAACAGGGAAAGATAGGTGAAATAAACTTTTTTAAAATGTAAGGCCTGGGTACCAAAGAACACTCTTAAAGATGTGAAAAAGATAACTCACAGAATAGAAGACATCCAGTAACTACAGGGCTGAGCTAGCAGCTGAAGAGTTGCCCTCTGTCCTGCAGCTCAGCTTGCCTGGAATCCTACTTTCACTTCAACCTGGCTCACCCAGCCCAGATGCACCACCACCCAGTTTCTTAGTGAACTTTCACTCTCCAAGCCAGTATTTTTCCTACAAGAAATCATCCAAGGACCAGGTCCCAGGCAACAAGGCCACTACTGTAGCCCACACGTGGTGTGGGCAGATTAGCTTCCTAATCTGCCTCCCATTCCCTTTCCGTAGAAGCCTCATCAAAGGCCATCCTGGCCCTCCCTCCAGTGCTGTGCCTCCTGATCATCCCTGTGTCCCCCTGCCAACCCAGGTGTCGTGGTATGTTCCCTCCTCCATCAGTCAATGGCATTGACCTCTAAGTAAATCAGCTCTATAAATTAAATCCTGCAGGTACAGAATCTATAGAGAATTATTACAACTCAATGGCAAAACTACAACTCAATTTAGGGCAAGCCAAAGAATCTGAAGATGAATTTCTCCAAGGATGACATGCAGATGGTCAAAAGCCACAGGGAAATGATGCTCCACATCCATGGTCACCAGGGAAAAGCAAACCAAAACCACCAAATGTGGAAAAGGTGAATGCAGTTAGTGCCACTGAACTGTACACCTAGAAATGGCTAAAAGGGTACATTTCATGTAATGCATATTTTTACCGAAGTTAAAACATATATGTAAAAGCTTATATTAGCCTGTGTTCTCCAAAGACACAACCAATAGGATTTTTCCATTTGCTCTCTTGCTTGTTTATGTATTATGAGGCATTGGATTGCTCAAATGAGCATGGTGGCTAAGTCCCATGACGAGAAATATGGAAGCTGGAGATCCAGGAGCTGAGGATGAAGTCTAAAGGCCTAAAAACCAGGAATGCAGAGGCGCAGAGAATAATAGCAACTGGCTAATGCAGCCCTCCTTGACCTTTCCTTCTCTGGAAGCCCTCACCCTATGGATTAGGCTCCATAATTGGAAGGGCCTTTGCTTTACTCACTCTGCCAACTCAGATGCTAATCTCTTGTGCAAACTCTCACAGACAAACCAGAAATAAGTCTGAGGAACTCTGCATCCAAAGTTGGTTAACCACCATCACCATAGACCATAAAAATACAAATAAAACTGAAGAATCACAGGGAGATTCCTCTTCAGCCTACTGGGATGCTAGAATGAAAAGTAAAAAACTAATACAAACACACACACACACACACACACACACACACACACACACACACACACACCGAAACCAGAACACAGAGAGTGTTGGAGAGGCATGAAGAAACTGGAACACTGCTACATTACTGTAAAAAGTCATGTGGAAGTTTCTCAACACATTAAACAGTTTCCAGTTGACACAGCAGTTCCACAGTAGCTATAGACCATACCTAAGAGGCAGGAAAATATACATCAATTCAAATACATGTGCACAGCCATTCCTAGCAGCACAATTCAAAATACCCCAAAGCAGAAACTGATAGGTTCTGCTTGTAATATAAATTGCTGAAATCATTATGGTGGTCATCTAATACAGCTGAATCTCTTAAAACAAAAGCCCAGCTTCCCAAGACCACCTCCCACTTCCTCACCAGCATAGCCCAGGACATAATTTCCTTTCACCCTTCCCGGAAACCACAGGGAAGACCCCAATCAGCTCCCTCAGGTATATCTAAACATCCCTTTCAAACTCCACCCCTGGCAAAAGGTCATAAAAGCCTCAGCCTCCCTTTGTTCCAAAGGAGAAAATTTCTTATCCTCCCCAAAGTCTCTCTGTGTCCTCAAAGAAAATAAAGCCCCTTTCCATTTTTCCTTCTGTTTCTGTGCTGTGCCAGGTACCCGCAAAAAAAAAAAAAAAAAAAAAAAAAATATATCAGAAACAATGCAATGTCCACCAGTGATGTGGGGTGAAGACATGTGGGGTATATCCATATAATACAGCATTACTGCACAATCAAAAGCAACTAGGCACAAACACATTCTTCAACATAGGTGATCCTTAAAAACTTCACGCTAACTTTAAAAAGCCAGTCGCAAAAGGCCACCCATGTTTGGTTCTTATAAAATGTCTGAAATAGGCAACTACATAGCACGTGAGAGATTCGAGGTTGCTTCAAGCTGGAACGACTGGAAGCTGGGGGTAACAGTCGGGGTACAGGTATTTGAGGACCAGGAAAAGGTTGAAAACTGACTGTGGTAGCAGTTGTACAACTCTGAGTACACAAGAGCCACCGCCTCATACATTCTGCGGGGTTGCACAGGACGTGAACTCTATCTCGTCGCCAAGGAGTGCAGGCCCCTTGTCTCACGGACGTCGATGGCCCGGCTTTCCTGACTCCCTGCTGCACTCCAGCGCCACTGTGTCGAGCGCAGTCATCGCTGTCCAGCCCGTCCACAGCACTCCCCAGAAAGGCTCGGTTTATGCCCTGAGAATCCGTGCACGCCACTCGCCACGTGGTGTTAATTGTCGACCAGTGAGCATTCCAACCCCACGTTTAACTACTTCATCACCATTCATCTCCAGGCTCCTCTCCATATTGAAATGAACTATAAATGAAAGAAATGTGGCACTCTCGAGGCCAGGGATTTTAGGCAGCAGGCTGACGCAAGGCAATTTAAAACAGGCGCTTCACACACATGTGACAAGTTTCCTGATCAGTGGGTCCATGGGCAGGGGAGGAGGGTGGTGCTCAAAGGTCACTCACCATCCAAACACGGGTTGAAAAGCGCCATCTGTTCGCCTGTGCACTGAATCTTTTGATTGACCTCATAAAAAGGGTTCCTACAAATCAGTAAGTAAAAGACCGCTTACAGTTCCCGGAGGCAGAACGTTAAAGTAGGACCTAAACATGAAAAAGTGTCCATCCTCTGAGAAGCTAGTTGCAACCACCCCGAAACTTCCATAAAGTGAAGTGCAAATATTAGAAAGTTCAAGGCTAGGGCAGTGGTCAGAAGCCGTAGGACGAAAGGACGCCACATTAGGGGTACGCTGGCTCCAAAAGCCTGTACTGCCGCCTGCAGCCCGCATAGCCCAGAACACAGCAATTCCCCTTCCTGGAGTCATGCTACAAAAGCATTTTTCTTTTTCCGTAGTCTTTTTCCCTCTCTTTCCCAATCATCCTTTTCACTGCCTCAAGTGAAGTCAATAAAGGGATAATAAGTCCCATAAATTCGATGGAATTAATTTTTTTTTTGACTGTAGGAATTGGCAGTTCAAAAAAAAAAAAAAAAACTAGATGCCTTAATTATTAAAGAGAAACCTTAAAAGTTTCTTCTATGAAGGTTTATAGCTATAAAAGTAATAAATGAAGCGCTCAAAATACTCTGACATTGTGGGTCCAGTTTAAAATCCTATTCAACCAAAGCTGGCGCTGAGAGCCCAGTCAGCAGCATAGGCGCGACCTGAGTGCCCCCTGCTGGTCATAGGCAGAACAATTTTGAGGTAGAAAGTTTTATCAACGCTTTCTGGAACATTGCAAGTCTGAGGATTTGCTGTTTATATTGCTTTTCCTCTCCCGCTCCCACCTCTTCATCTTGTGTGGTAAACATGTCAGCCACTTCTAAGGGAACATCAACATACAATGATATAGATATAGATTATTATAATCTTTTAAATTTTATGTACTTGGTACAGGGTTTCCACAGCATGGAATCATACTGATCTTCCTGTTTTCAGCTGGCTCAAAGTGCCCTGGTTAGGGGATGTGGTGCCATGCAGTACTGGGAATCAAACCCTGGTTCCTACATTCACCTTAGGTTGCCCAAACATGTGTTTTAGACCACTGAGCTATCTCAAACGCTGATATTTCCTTTTTTAAAAAATGTATTTTTAATACAGGGTCTACAGGTCTCATTACATAGATGGACTCGTAGTGATCTGCCTGTTTTTGGCCTCCCAAGCTCTGGGATTACAAGGCCATGTTATGTGCCCAGTCTCAATCACTGTCTCAGCGCTCTCAGGGCCCGGGCCTACATACCCGGGCATGACAGGGTATGGAACCCAAATCACTACGCTCTGCCACAGCAGGCACTGTAGGCCACTATGCTATTAGGCCGGGCCTCTCAAATGTTGATCTTATTGTCGTCTCCCAAAATCATTTACTCCTCCATACCCTGTTGCCTCATTGTGTCAGCACCACCCTTGGGCTCACATCACACCCAGGCCTTCTCCACCCTGCCACACAGATCCAGCTCACCTGGGTTTAATTGATCCCTACTCTTCCGTAATGCCAGGTTTCTTAAAATGAGCTCTGTGGAAAGTTTACATACTATTTACCTGGATCTTTACTAAATATGCAGATTCCCAGGTTCATTGAGACCATTGGAATTCTGGGACCTAGACATGTAAAAAGACCCCTAGAGTAGCCAGGCCTGTCCCATGAGTTAGACCACCTCCCTAGGCCCACCAGCAGCACAGCCTACCCGACAGCCAGGCCTGCCTCATGAGTGATATCCCCTCCCCTGGCCAGCAAGCAGCTCAACCAAACTAACAGCCTGGACAGACCGACAAACCTGCGGGCACGCAGTTCTACACCAAAAGTCACTACTACACAGAAAGATATAGACAAGGAGTGAAATGCAATGTTAGGTACCAAGCCCAACAGTAACAACTACAGGAGACACTACCATAGAAGAAAATGGGAATCATGCAGCCAAAATCTCTGAATTAGTACCATCTGAAATAAACAAACAAATGTAGAAACATATAGAGGAATCCAGATTGGAGATAACCTCTGAAGTTAAAAAAGAAACCTTTGAATTACTAGAGCCTGGAAAAAAAAAAAAAAAAAAAAAACAGCTGTAGGAAAGCAAAGAGGGAATCAGATCAGAAATAACCTCTGAAGTTAAAAAAATCATTTCTAAATTAATTGCATCAGAAGTAAAAGAACTGCAAGAAGATAGAGGGGAAATGAGAGCAGAAACAGCCTCTGAAGTAGAAAAAGAAAAGATAACTATAATGGAAAGGCAATAAATGCATCTAAAGAAGACATTGATAAAAATAAAAACCCAGAGATTAGAAAAATGATGGAATCCTTGAACAAGCAATATAGAAAAGAAATAGGTCACATGAAACAGGCTCAAAGAGATATACAGGAAAATAAAATCTCAATCACAAGCTGGCAACAGTGTATGAACAAAAGTGAAGATAGAATTTCAGATCTTGAAGACACAGTCGCAGGTAGTGAAAAGGTAAGAAAGAATCTCTTAAAAACAATCAGGATGCAGGAAAAAGTAATTCAACATCTTCAAGATGATGCAAAAATGAACAACATGAGATAAATAGGAATCAATGAGAAAGAAGGAGTCAATACAAAGGATATAAAAAGAATATGGGCAGAACAGCAGAAAACTTCCCAAATATGAGACAACAATCAGACATTTAGTAACTGAAGCATACAGAACTCTAAATAACATCAACACAACTAAAAACACAACCAGATATATAATAATCAAGATCTCAGAAACCCAGCAGAATAATAATATATTAAAATCTTCTACAGAAAAGAAACAGATCATATTTAAAGGAAAAACCATCAGAATAATGGATAATTTCTATTTACAAACCATGAAGTCAAGAAGAGCATGGAGCAAAGTGCTTTAAATCCTCCATGAAAACAAATTCCAGCGCAGACTGTTATACCCTGCAAAACTCCCTTTCAAGTATGAGGGAGAAGTGAAATACTTCCACAACAAGGAGCAACTAAAGAATTTCATGATATCAAAGCTGACCCTACACAGACTACTAAAAACTATTTTAGAAAGGGACAAAAATGAGCAGAACTCCACATATGAGAACAGAAAGAACCCACCAAATAGTGCAACCAATTAAACACAGGAGAAAAAGTATTAAACAGTAGTGATATGTCAACCATAAGTCAATACATTTCAGTTATAACCATCAATGTAAATGGACTCAATTCTCCAACTAAAAGAAATAGACTGGCAGAGTGGATTAGGAAACAAAATCCAACAATATTCTGTATACAGGAAACATTCTTAATTCCTAAAGAAACTAATAGGCTAAAAGTGAAAGAATGGAAAACAATACTACATGCTCCAGCACCTCAGAAAAAGCAAGGGTAGCAACCCTGTTTTCAGAAAGTCTAAACTTCAAACCAAGACTGATCAAATGAAATAAAGAAGGTCACTACATACTGGTTAGGGGAAAAATTCAAGATGAAGAGGTAACACTCATACATATATATGCACGCAACATGGGAGCACCAAGTTATATAGCACAAATATTAATGGACATGAAAAATCTAATATCCGATACCACCATCTTAACAGGAGACCTTAACACCCCTTTATCCCAAAAAGATAGGTCAAGCAGACAAAAAATTAGTAAAGAAGTAGCAGAACTTAACCAGAACTTGGAACATCTGGAATTAGTGGACATACAAGTGTTTCACCCAACCACTTCTGAATACACATTTTTCTCAGCTGCACATGGGCCATTTTCCAAAACAGACCACATATTAGGTCATGCTTAAGTATATGCAAGAAAACAGAAATTATCCGATGCATATTATCTGACCACAGGACAATGAAACTGGAAATAAATGACAAAAGAAACCTCAAGAACCCCAGAAATACATGGAAATTAAACAACCCTGGTTCTCAGCAACCAGTGGGTTACAGATGAAATTAAAGAAGAAATTAAACAATATCTACAATTTAATGAAATTTCAAACACAACCTAGTGGAATTTATGGGATACAATGAAAGCAGTTCTTAGAGGGAAATTTATATCTCTGAACTCACACATTAAGAAAACAGCAGGAACAAATTAATACTCTCATGCAACAACTAAACTGACTAGAAAAGGAAAAGCAAATGAACTCAAAAGCCCAAAAACGGGAAGAAATTATAAAGATTAGAGCAGAAATCAATTCAATTGAGACAAAGAAAACAATACAAAGAATTAATGAATCAAAAAGCTGATTTTTGAATAAGTAAATAAAATTGATAAGCTCCTAGATTACCTTATTAAAAAGAGGAAGGAAAGGATTCAAATTCAAGCAATAAGGAATGAGAAGGGTGAAATTACTGCAGACCCAGAAGAGATTCAGAAGATGATAAATAACTACTTCAAGAATCTTTACTCTCACACAATTGAAGACATAGAAGAAATGGACAGATTCCTAGAAAGGTACAAACTACCACAACTAAATCAAGATATAAGAACTCTCAATAACCTAATAACAGTCAATGAAATACAAAACGTAATAAAAAGTCTACCGACAAAGAAAAGTCCAGATCCTGATGGATTCACAGCTGAATTCTACAAGAAATTTACAAAAGATATAATCCCAGTACTCCTCAAACTCTTCAATGAAATTGAAAAGGAAATGATCCTCCAAAAATCATTCCTAGAGGAGTATTACACTGATACCAAAACCAGAGTGATGCAACTAAAAAAGAGAACTACAGGCCAAATTCTCTCATGCACATAGATGCAAAAATCCTCAACAAAATCCTCACCAATAGAATACAGCAAATCATCAAGAAGATTATGCACCATGACTACGTGGAGTTCATCCCAGAGACCCAAGGATGGTTTAATATATGCAAATCTATAAATGTAATACACTGTATCAATAGAGCCAAAGCCAAAAACCATATGATCATCTCAACTGATGCACAAAAGGCTTTTGTCAAAGTCCAATATTCATTCATGTTCAAAGCAGTACAGAAAAAAGAAATAGAGGCCTCTACCTCAATCTGATAAAAGCCATCTATTATAATCCAATGGCCAACATAATTCTAAATAGGGAAAAACTGAAGTCTTTTATTCTGAGATCTGGTACAAGACAAGCATGTCCCCTATCACTATTCCTATTCAATATAGTTCTGGAGAGAAATAAAGGAATACGAATAGGTAAAGAAGAAGTTAAAATATCACTATTTGCAGATGACATGATAATCTACTTGGAAGACCCAAAGAACTCCAGCAAGAAGCTACTAGAATTAATATGCAAATTCAGTAGCATAGCAGGGTACAAAGTCAATAGCATTCCTTTACACAGATAACAAATACGATGAAAGAGAAATAAGAGAAACGATACCTTTTACAATAACACCGGGAAAAAAATGAAAAACTTAGGAACTAACCTAACTAAAGAAGTAAAAGATCTATCCAATGAAAACTACAATACTCTGAAAAAAAGAGATCCTAGAGGATTTCAGAAAATGGAAAGATATTCCCTGTTCCTGAATAGGTAGAACCAACATTGTGAAGATAACCATACTCCCTAAATTGTTATACAGATTTAATGCAGCCTTTACCAAATACTATCAACATACCTCACAGACCTGGAGAAATTCTTAAAATTTATCTGGAACCAGAAAAGACCTAGAATTGCAAAGACATTCCTGGACAACAAAGATAAGGCAGGAGGCATTACAATTCCTGACCTAAAGTTATACTACAGAGCTACTGTGATAAAATCAGCATGATATTGACAAAAAAAAAAAAAAAAAAAAAAAAAAAAAAAAAAAAAAAAAAAAAAGACCTGAGGATCAGTGGAATAGATTAGAAGATGCAGAAGTAAATACAAACACACTCAGCCACCTTATTTTTGACAAAGGGGCCAAACATGTTTACCAGAAGAAAGATAGCCTCTTTAATAAATGGTGCTGGAAAAAAAACTGGCTCTCCACATGTCAAAAACTAAAACTTGATCCAGGTCTATCACCATGCACTAAACTAAAGTCAAAATGGATTAAAGATCTAAATATTAAAAGAGAAACACTATGTCTCCTAGAGGAGAAAGGTGGAGGAAGTCTTTAAGACAACAGTATAGGCAAAGAGTTCATACACAATGATCAAAACACATGTTAACACTTGAAAGAATCAACAACTGGGACCTCCTCCAGCTGAGAAGTTTTTTCATGTCAAAAGAAATTACCAACAGTAAAAACACAACCCACAAATTTCAAAAATATTTTAACTAATAAGTATTCAGACAAAGATCTTCTATCTAGAATTTATAAAGAACTAAAAGCCATTAGGGTCCCCAAATTCAAAGGCCCAAACCAGAAATGGGCATCTGAGATGAACACACACTTCTCAGGGAAAGAAATTCAACAAGCCTATAAATACATGAAGAAATGCTCTACATCACTAGCCATTCATGAAATGCAAATCAAAAGAACACTTGGATACCATCTCACCCCAACCAACAACAAATGTTGGAGAAGCTGTGGAGAAAAAGGAACACTTCTCCACTGCTGGTGGGAATCCAGACTGGTGCAACCATTATGGGAAGCAGTGTGGAGACTCCTTAAAAAACTAGAACTGGAAATCCCATTCAATCCAGCTATCCTCCTACTGGGAATTTCTTAGAAGAACTGAAAACATAATATCATAGTGATATCTGTGCACCTATGTTTATAGCTGCACAATTTGTGATAGCCATATCTCGGAAACAACCCAAATGTCCATCATCTGAAGAATTTGGTACTTTTATACAATCGAATATTACTCAGCTATAAGAAATGATAAACTAGAAGACTTCATATATAAGTGGATGTATCTTGAACATAAACTCATAAGTGAGGTAAACCAGACCTATGTATGCAAATATCATACAGTCTCCCTAGTGTAAGGACTCAAAAGAAGAAAAATTAATTAATTAATTAATTTTGGGTGGTACCAAGAAACTAACTCATGATCTTGAATTTTCTGCATCTTCAACCCGTATTAATTTTTTAGAAGAGTCACTTAAGTACTAAATGCATTTGGAAGAGTTAAGAAAATTAAGGTTTTATTGAAAGCATCAATGTTTAATTATTTGACCAATCTTACATACCAATATTAATCTAAACAGATTTGATGATGAAAATATGTAATACGACCATTGTTAAATTTGTGTTTTTGTTCTGAAATTCTGTCCTTACCATTTTTCTATCTTTGTTTCTGCTATTTTTTACTTTTTAAAATAAAATTTTAAATAAAAAATAAAAATAAATAAAATGGCAAAGCACACCAAAAAAAAGACCCCTAGTGAATTCTTGCACACACACACACACACACACACACACACGCAGACATACACACGTGTGGGCACAATACACTACATAAAAATCACCCTTTTAAAAAAATTAAGCTTATCAGTACATTTTAGACCTTCAAAATCATCATATTCATCATGGGAATCTCTCTCTCTTTCTGTCTATATATATATTTAAAAAAAAAACATATCCTTCCTCAGGTTTATTTGTACAAAGAGTACCCCCACACACAGATGGCACCCCAATCCTTCTGTTTTACATCAGCACATAAGGGCTTTTACTGCGAGGTCTTCATGGGGACCTGGGTACCTTCGGGATCCTCAGCTAGAGCAGAAGCTGGAGCCTGGGCCTTGACTGGAGGCTGGGCCTTGCCTGGAGTCTGGGCCTTTGGCTAGCAAGGCCTGTGGCCCTTGGTAGTGCAGGCATGGATAAGCTTCCCAAGCTTGGGGTGGGCAATATAGGCAAGTCGAGTGAGCCTGTATTTTAATCCCTCTAGGATGATCTTGGGCTTCACCTCCTTGGGCTTGATGAGGGCCTTGATAGCCTCTGCACATGCACTCATGGCCTTGGCATTGTTTGCTTGCATCTTCTTGAAGCCTTTCTTGTTGTGCTTCTTGGCAAAATGCATGTTCCTAAGGAACTTAGGATCTACCCCCTTCAGAGATTTGTATCTTTGTGACTGAGGTTTCTAGGTGCCATGTCTGTGCCATTTTGGGGACTGCTTGTGCGTGGTGTGGTTCTTGGACTTGGCCATAACTTCACTGTAAACCACAGCTGTCCATGTTATATTTTGATTCCTCTTTTTCCCCATTTCTACCTCCTCCCACCAGTCCATCTTCTCTGCCCTACTTACAAACATTTGCAAGTCACAGAATCTTGCCCAAAATTTTCCAAGGTTTGGAACCATGTAAAAAGTACAGAAAATCCTTTGGTATGTTGTCCAAAGTATTTGCTGTCCCTCCGTATAAGCAGACTATTTGTCAGCTTTTGTATTGCTGGCTCCAACTACTCAATACCCACAATTTAAAGGAGTAAAGCTTCAATTTGGTCTGTGTCTTAGGGGCTACAGCTCATGGGAAGCAGGCTCCAGGCCAGGAAAGTCATGTCGGAAGGATCTGGTGGAGGAAGGGTGCTCAGTTCATGCCAACTGGAAAGTAGCGCAGGGAACAGCTCCACAGAGGAAAAGGAAGAGACAGGGAACCAGATACAGATCCCCAGGCCGTGACTCCAACACTGAAGTATGCTTTACAAATTCCCTGGGCTGCTCCCAAACCAATCAAGTTAGCAGTTAAGCTTCACTTTCAGAAGGACTGGTGACATTTCCTTTCTCCATTGATGGCAGGCTGGGCCGCATGACCGGCTTTGGGAAGTAGTATGAGAGCAGCAGTACTGTACCACCACGTTACCACAGGAGCTCTGGCACAGTTGGGCCATTTTCTCTTCCCTCAGCCAGAGCTGCTGGCAGCACATAGAGGAACTGACTCCTCAGCCTGGGCTCAGAATAAAATACATGCTCAGAAGTCCTGGCTGAACAAAAGGTATGTGCAGTGAATAGCAGAGATAAGGCAGTGGTGTCACTATGATTTGGAGAGTCCTTTGTCACCTCACTCTAACTTGGTCTGGGCTGACAGATTCAAAGTTCTTCACAACTGTTACTGCCTAGCACTTGCTTATTCCAACTCTAAAATGTTGGCTTCTCCCCATGCACAATTTCTCCAACTCTATGTAGTTGTATCTTATGTGTAAGCATCTACTTTTCTGTTATAATCTGTATGTTAAGGACAATAGCTTTCTCCAATTATGGCCCCAAGTTAGCAAATATATATATATGAAATAAGACAATATACTTCTTGTTTATAATTAAGTCCACACAACTTAATTCCAATTTTAAAAGACTTCCCAAGTCACAGTAGCAAAGTACTGCTCTTACAAACCCTCATAGTAAATGACTTCCTTATCTCAGCAACTACCAGCTGCACCCTTTCCAGCAACCTCCTGCTTGTATTAACCCAGTGCCCTCTGAGACATTTTGGCAGTAACTGCAGAGGTGCTTGTGATTGGTAATCCACATATGGCAACGTCATTGGATTAAGAGATGCCCAGTGGACTGGTAAAGCAGTGTGTGTGTGTGTGTGTGTGTGTGTGTGTGTGTGCTGCAGAGGCATGTATGTAGTCTATTCCCTATTCCATGCTGCGCCCCGCTCTGTGTCCCAGCTGCCGACAGCTAAGCAGCTTTGCTTTGCCCTGATCTTCCTGCTTTGGACCCAAGCCCCCAACCATGAGAGAAATTGAACCTTTCATCCTTTAAGCTGTGCATGTCAGGTATTGCATCCAGCATTTGGAAAGCTCACCAACACTGTATGTTGGTTCAGGTTTTTCAGAGTCTAATTTTAAAAAGAAAGCATGATTTTTGAATTACTACTCATTATACTGTGTGATGTGTTACTACACACCTGAAACTGAAAATATACTTTGTACATATTAAAGACATGAAGTCACCTCATATCTGCCACTTGTGCCCCAACAATGTATTTCTATGCAACCTTTTCATTATCTCAAGCTGTAGGGAAAAAAGAACTTTTTAACATTGTTGGTGGGAATGTTTACTAGTACAACTACTATGAAAATCAGTGGAGATTCCTCAAAAATCAAAATTTCAGTAAGCCCAGATATTCCCCTTCTAGGTATCTTGCTGAAAGAGTAGAAGACAGTGCTTACATGATATATGCATTCCCATGTTTATAGCAGCCCACTTTGTAATAACTAAATCTTGGAAGCAGTCTATATGTCTATCAAAAGATGAGTGGACAAAGAAAATGTGGTATCTACACACAAAAGAGCATCACTCTGCCATGAAGAAAGAAGAGTTATTTTAGGAAAGCATACACCATGAGACTATAGAAATGAAATAAATGAAACACAAAGCTTAAATATGACAGGTGTTTTACTTTTTCATTGCTGAGACAAAAATATCTGACATTCAAAATTAAAAGAGGAAATATTTATTTAGTGTACAGTTTGTAGAAGCTTCAGTTCATAATCAGTTGGCTTCAAGGCCAGGCAGGTCATGGCAGACAGACAACAGTTCAGGGCAGTAGAAGACAGCAAAAGCAATGAGAGAAAAAATGACAAGGCTCTTTCTGCTCCTTATACTGTACCCAGCCCAGCAGCATTAGGGCAGTGCCAACCCAGTCAGTGGACTGGTCCAGCAGTCACCTGCCTATTGAAGACCTGGATTCCAATTGCCTGCCCAGGTACAGTGCGTGATGGGAAAGAAGAAGCAAGAGATGACAATGAAGGTGTGTGTGGCAGGGAGTTGGAACAGCCACAAAAGGCCATGAGCTATCCAGAGCCATGGTACTTATTCATTACATCTGAGACAAAGACAATGAATGACAGCGAGTGTTCCTGGTGGGCTAGGACTAAGAACAAAGAAGTGTAATTGCAAGAATAAGGATAAGCACAAGGGCAACATGAGGGATAATAAGGACACTGTAGTTTCCCCAGGTGCCTTAATCCCCTTTAGTAGGTCTTATTGTGCCCTGTCAGCACCATAGCAGTCATTAGCTGTGAGCAGACAAGAGGGGAATTTCTGCATTTTGGTCTGGCCAAAAGGCAGGATAAGAACAACTGTGGACATGTCCTAGGCTCAATTTATAATTCATTATGCCCAACATCCACCCTTATTCCCAGTATTGCACTATGAATGAATCATACACTATAGATTCAGCTATCTTGGCAAAAACTCTGCATAAGGACTTGAGGGACATCTAGCCATAACAGCGTGGTTTCTCTTATATGATAAACCCAAATTATAAAGAGCAAAATAGAAGAGCCATGGATATGGATCTTCATCAAAAGAGATGGGATAGGGAAACAGGTATGAAAAAATTTTAAACATCATATACTGCAAACATGTACTAAATTTAAAAAGATACATTTATTCTACTAAAAGCTCAAATGAGGGCAGCCAAATAGCTCAGTGGATTAAAGCACCTGCAAGTAGACACTGGGGCCCAGAAGTTTGATACTCTGTCCTCTAGTGCCAGCCTTGCCTCCAGGGCACACTGTGATGGCAATTGAGACTGAGCATGGTAACGTGC